>JAQGAK010000109.1:0-152080 GCA_034696945.1 Lipothrix lubbocki
TTCGAAACGCAACATGTCCCCTTTTGATACTGACCCAAAATCATATAAGCTCCTTTTGTAGTTTGTCTGACGATATGCTCTATCCTACTTTCACTACTGACTACTAAAAAATAAAAAGATGCGCTACTACTGGGTGGAAGTTCTCTACTTGATACGGTGATGGAATATTATCTTGGCCTCGTTCGTTACGTAACAAGACGGCAAGCATCTACTTGTGTACACAACCTGTGTAGGCCTGAACATGAGAGGACACATCGATGTACTTTTTGTGTCATATAAGGCTACAAGGAAGTACAGATTTTATACTGGGGGTTCTCTACAATACATATGTACTACGAAATACTACACAACTCTTCCATCATGCTCAAGAGGAATGATAAGGGTCGCTTCATCACAACGTCCAACGTCACCGTCGTGCAGTGAATACCTTCCAATCCACTTTCTAGGTCAATATGAACCTATACCTACACAGGTAGGAAACAATAAGTGGTAAAAGCAAGATACTGTACTTGGCAAGAACATCCTGATTTCTTTTATGATAACCAAGCAGCTGCTTAGCTGTAGCTACTATAGCTTCCACAGGCTAAGCTAAAAGCTACTATAGCTTCCACAGGCTAAGCTAAGAGCTACTATAGCTTCCACAGGCTAAGGTAAGAGCTACCATAGCTTCTACAGGCTAAGCTAAGAGCTACTATAGCTTCTACAGGCTAAGGTAGAGCCTCTATATGTTTTGCAAGTGTACATGAAGTATCTACATCACGTCCACAATTTTGCCAGTCCCTTATTGTATCGGTCCTAATAATGCACGAACAACGGATAAGCTGGAGTTCTACCGGTTTTGTTGTATGGAATATCCATGCGAATTCAAAGTACTACTGCTGGAGAGATAGGAAAGTACTCTTGTGAGCTTTTCTGTGGACTGTTCACGTATAGGCGATCAAAGCGATTTCGAGTGGATCCCACACACAATACATATCCATATAGTTTACAGTCTTTCCTCACACCATTTCTCTCCCTTCTTTTCCTCTCTTCTCCCATGCACAAGTAAGTTCAATTTTCTCTTCTCAGTTCCGAAAGTCATTCCATTTTATTTTTTTTTTCAAAATCCGCGCACTCACCTCGTCCCGTCAATAGATAACTCGATGCATGTATGTAGAAACATCATATACCTATTGTCATCGGGCGAGACAGACATATTGATCTATACTGTATATAAGCTATATTGAGTATTGGAGGATAAGATGAGAAGCCGAAATACAATTTGAACCAGAATTCCAATCTTTGCCAAGAGGACAAGAGGAGTTCAATAGAATTGTGAGAGTATTTCGTCCTGGAAAGTGTACTGGCACGGTGCATTGCATACATATAGAGCAAAACTATGGAGACAAAAACAAGATATTGCATTAAGAACAAGCTATGGAGACCAGCCTTAAATTTCTCACACTCAATTTCCCATACATTCTTCGGGGAGATCTCCCATATTGAGCATTCTCATACTAGAAGATCTCACTCAGGAACATGCAAGAATAATGTTGGGCCATAAAGAAGTTCCATGAGACATCCAGGGCAATGTTAAATACACCATGCATTTTAATTAACATACATATAGCTGCCTAGACTTTATATTAATTAAAAAGGAGAAACTACAACTACGTAGCGGGTTTTTGGTGACGTAATATGAATATTTATGAATGGCCCCATAGTTAAACTGTGGGCATACTTATTCTGACAAGTATTCTGTATTTGCAAGTGTTTACATACTGATAAGTATCATATTATAAGTATTGTACATCAGTATTTTATACTTACATACATGCAAATATAATAAATATATGTGAATTTAAAATATTAGTCTCCAATATTCTGTCTACATAAATCGATTTTGTGCTAAACCAGAAAAAATAAACAACTTTCTGGACCATTGCGTACTTGGGAACTTCGGAACATTACGTTTTGGCTTTGGTGAGGGACCTCTGATTCCATCAGTTTGTAGGGCGTGAAACCAAGGTGAATAATAAATTCACAACTCATATTTTTATGATGTGGAGCAGCCTACTCTTTCTCTCTCTCTCTCTCTCACTCTTTCTTACTCCGGATTAGAAACTCCGTGAAGCATATCAGCATGAACTGGATGTATCCATAAATACACAAACGAATTCTAGAGTCAGCAAAAAGTAAAGTCATCACTCCGCACACTACTATGTGTAGAAATCCCGACAAAAAATTGTCATGAAACTTTTATAGGATCAAAGGCCTACAGAGTTCTTGACTGGAATTTTATGAGTTCCTACTTTTTTTGCAATGAATACTAATATCCCGTAGAGTCTTCTGATATTTGCATGAGAAAGGAGAATAGCAGCATTTTCAGGACTTTCACCCACCCTTTTATGAATTAGCTACGTTACATTGCACTTCAACATTTCCACTTCCATTCTCCATTTTCCAATTAAGCATCACCGCACACACCGATGCGCTCTCCAGCCGGCCCGACGGCGAGACTCTACACAATTACACAACAGCAATGGCGAGGAAGAATATGGTTTGGAACTCCATAAGGGACATGACTTTATAAATTGAGTTATTACAAACTCTGAACTGCTTTATTTATATCACTGAGTTCCTAAGCGACGGATAAGCGTGTTCAATAATCTCAACTTTAGGTTGCTCAACGTAAGTTCGAACAGTCTATCTATGTATCTCCAATAATTTAAGTTGAAAACCAGAAAACTACAAGAATTACAGCAAACCCCAAATCCCTCAGCTGTCGAAACAAGTTTCTAGAAGTCAGTTGATGATTCAGAAACACACCTTGCTCCGGATATTCATTGAATCCGGGTTTAAATGAGTGGACGGATAAACAAATTGCATCTTAAGGCCAGAGAGAGAGAGAGAGAGTTACGTAAGTTTCAGATATAGCGACAATAATAAAGTCACAAAATGAAGTATGAAAAGCAAGATTCATCGAGAGAAAGAGATAATATTTTTGATATTTATAAATTTGCATACAAACCTTAAAAAGGCTCAGAAACTAATAAGCTAAAGGTTGCCGTCATGCAAAATAAGCTATATAATGTAAGAATCAAAAGCAGTTGAAAATAAGTCTGCCTGACGACCTTGCAAAATGCAAAACTTGAAGAGTTCAAAGCTGTGCTTAATTTACTATGAAAAAGAATGGAGTTGTCTATGATCTGCTACTGGAGCAGATCGCACGCTCGACACTTATTTTGTACACACCAAAATCACTTCAACGTTTAGTTTTGGAAAATATAATTATCTTTGCCAGAAAGGATTGCCAAATGGCAAATTATTCTATTTTGCATTTCTAAAGATTTCAACTGATGTGATGAGGAAGGCGTTACGTCAATAACAGAGTGTTGTGTTGTGTTCAAAAGACTTCTTCTAGAATGAGCGGCTCATCTACTCTTCATATCTTCCCCACGACCCAGGCCTCTTTTCGGATTCAAATCCGGATTTCGTAATAACAGCGACAATGACAATGACGCTGGTGGTGGTGGTATGAATAAGCATGAGCATGTAACAGCTTAATCGTCATTTCCATACGAAGTATATGTGCAGCGGCCGGAATCTTAATCTTGAAGTGTCAACGACAGAGAGACAACTATTAATATTACACCACCACCAACTCCACGATATTCCACTCCACAGGAATAACACTGCGCAATGTTTTTAATAGACGCCGAAAATCTTTCTATTCAACAATACTTTCACACGAAAAAGCACACAGGGAGTGCGGTATTTTTAGATTATTTGGATATTAAAATGCAACCGTGGCACTTTCGAACTCTTGCTCAAGGACTCAGTCGTGTGCAAAGACAAATTGCGTGTGCTTTATCATTCTTCCCATAAAGTACCATTAAGCTATTAAAACCTTCCATAGTATAGGAATACAGAGTTGAAATGGCTGGCTTGAAAATCAATTTTTCACTTAATGCAGATGAATCGACAGGAATTTTAAAATACGCTTTAAAAGACGACTTACGGCGTTTAAGAAGAATTTACATGGGCGGCGGCTTATTTATAATGCAAGAATATTGTAATACTAATAATAAAGGTACTAATAAAAGGAGGCTTAAATGGGTGTAACAAAGAATCTAAATAATAATAAATATGAAAATAAATAATACTCACCACTTTCCATCGTTCCTTGACGATGTGGCCAGGTTGTAGCAGATCTTCACTCGTCATTGTGATGTGATGGAAACGGTAGTCGTTATTATTATTGGCGTCTGTGACTACACTATTGCTTTCATCCGGCCCTCCATCTTCCTTTCTATTTTGAATTCCTTTCCTGTAAACAAAAATTAATGCGATTAATAGGAGCTCGTCGGAATTCCACTGCGGAAAACAATCATTTATTTCCACAATGCACACGTCACATCACACCAACCGATCACCCCAAGCACACTTACTTCACTCTCAAATGCTATACTAGTATAACAGTAACTAGTACGTCACTCGCTCCCAAAACAGTTAATCAAGCTCGTGACTTCTTAATAGTCCTTCTTATCTTTAGCGTATATGTTAAATTTCAACGAGCTAATTAATTTAATTAGTGTTGTGTTGTGTCTATACTTCTGTAAACATCCAACTTTTCACATTTCTAACAGCAGCAGCGCAAAGGCTACTAAGGAAGTTCAAGGTTCGTTTGTTTGGAAAACAGGAAATTATAAACACAAAGGTATACGTTCATGCGGTAGTTTAGTTTTATGTTTATAAATTTTAAAAAATCAGTTATTTTTATTAGTAATAATAATAGATATTATTAGCTATTATCACCTGACGACTTTAGTAATTATTGTGTAAACTTTTTACAAGGTAAAGCACTAGAAGCAATTAATTTAAAGAATCATTAAGAAGTGACAGAATTATTACAGCGATCAGCAAATCAGCATTTCACATCACAAATTAACAAACTATTTTTACGAAAAAACACTACTGTGACACATAATAAAAACTGCAATATTACACTTCACATTAATACAGCTCGTTACAATAATAGATACTGGGATACATAAATAAATGTTAATTTAAAGTTTAAACCTATTTTTATATTTTACTTATTTGTTTTACTCTATCTGTTGTTGAAAAGATTGTACGGGACTGTTAAACTTCTACCCCAAGGCAACTTTCCAGAACCGCCATATATAATCGCCAATAGGAGTATATGCACTTATTAAACTGAAGTCCGACTTTTGTTTAAAGAGCTTTATAAAGCTCTCTCTAAGTACCATTATTACGTTTATGAAAGGTATTATCTTTAAAGATTCATTAAAGGAGGTACATAGTAATTCAGAATGTCAGAGAGAGAGAGAGAGAGAGAGATAGGAGGTACACAAGGCCAAATGATTACAGCGATTTCTCCTCTGACTTTCCGCTCTGGAAGCTTATTTTTTGTGTGACTTTGACATTCGTTATTGATTCTTTCATCAAGACCCACCGCAGCTCATTATGAGAATCTCTTAATGAATAAATAATTACCGCGTCGATAATGTGAGCAAAGTCAAATTTGCCATTTAAATTGCTCGCGTGCATGTTTTGAGGACATGCATGAGAGAAAGAAAAGACGTTGCCACACATAATAAGTATGATTATGTACACAACACCTACTATTATATATAAGAACCGTTTCAAGGCCTAGTTTCTATAACCCGAAATCGTAAACTTTCTCGGCTCCTAACTTCTGGGACGTTCATTAAAATATATAGAGCAGTGGTTATATACATAAGGATTTTCGGAACTATTCAGTATTTCAAAACACTCATACTCGTCAGTGTCGGGTAGAAGGACGGCAGTTGGTCATGTAGGGACATTTATTTTCCAGCTCTCAAGAAGCATTGTATGCATATGCACACGCAGTGGCACACGTTTCTCGTCATATGTCCGCCGGCATATGAAAGCCATGAATGCAGTGAATTTATAAAGCTGTAATGGCTTTACGGTCGTGAATTTTACATGTTTTACATCAAAACGCAGTGAGAGCAGCCAACGAAGTCAATGTAACAACCGCTGTACAGATATTACGTAAACGAGATCAAGATAATTCACGCCAAAACTGCATGATGTGTGTCGGTGTACCGATGCTATACTCCCCAGCGATTCCATGATGATAAATAAATCCTGACTAATGTCATATATACACCACTAAGCTAATCTGAGTTGATGCATGTTGTTCGCCTGCTCCACAAGTAAGTATACATAGGGATGAAACTACTTGGGAATCCGACAAAAGAATAAACATATGTGAAGTATCATGCTGTGACCTATAATATTGACCGTGAAATGTGACGCAAGCTGCAGATACTCCAAATGAGAGTCCCATCTCATAATTACTCATTCACAGACAGCAAAACCTTCTCCACTGTATCAAATACTACAAGTACGAGGGATTATGCAATCCACCAGCAACAGCAAGTTCACTTGTTATTATTACATCTATTAGTACTATTACATTTGATGGTCCTTTACTTTCCTCAATGTAAACTTGTCTTGAACTATACAAACATGTACCTATTCCCTATTTCCATAGTTCAATATCGTCAGAATACTACGAACATCCACAGAAAATGTGAATTGTAGAATCTCTCAATAAGTTACGTAAGCCCCTGTGGCACTCGTGAAGTCCAAAACTCCCGATTTAACTTCATTTCGGGACCATAATAATAATGATGATGAATATATATCGCCTATAATAAGAGACGAGGACGATGAGAGTACCGTCTGATCACAAATTGTCATCAGGGCAAAGAAAAAATGGATTTATTCCAAAGTCAACATCTTCGTTTCCTTTTGCTTATTTCCTATAACATATATAAATATACTTATATATCTGTATATAGAATAAATTGGATTTTCCTGGCGAAGGGTTTCACAAATAGAAGCTATAGAACACATTATGTAGGACAAGCCTCACAGTCCAATCGTGATCTGTCGAAAGGAAATTGAACTCTTGCACATCAAGTGGAACTAACCCATCGCATCGTCAGCAAATCCTTGTAATTATTGCGAACGTCAAATTGAATTCAGTGTGTCTTCAAGCATTTTCACTGCTGACTTGGTCAACTTGTGAAGACAGAGATAAATCTATCCCCTAGCCTAATTAACACACTGGGACTGTCGTCCATTGACAACAGAGTTAACAGCAGAGTAAACAAATTACGAAACATGAAGTGCTCTGCTGAATTTTTATATAACCGAGAGATAGAAATCTTTTATATACGTATTTCTAATTCGTAGATAAAGGAGGGAGACGATGACAACAGTATCAGACACTTCCCACATTGCAACACCAACCCTACTATATAACCTTCATCCATAAGGTAACAACTTCAGAAGAAACACTCTTTCCTTTTACTAAACATCTCTTGTTGTTGGAAGGAGAGGTAAGCGAAAACAAAAAATGAGATTAAGTTTACAGTTAGGAAAAAATCGAAGGAAAAACTCCTCGGGATAACTGCATAAGGTTGCCATTGTCGCCAGTTGTTTCACAGCAGGCTGAAGGATGTGTGGATGATAAACTTTCCACTCGTGCCTTTCTCTTATACAACTTATCCTCCCAAAAATGATTCCAGCATGCTTAGCTCAAACTTTTCATTCTTCAGCACAACATAAAAAGCCGGCTAAGCTAGTACCATTCCAATTACATGTTGACAAGTGACAAGACACCTTAATTTTTTAGTAGCTGCACGGAACCTCCAATGCTACTCTTGCCTTTTACCATAGCACATATGACATAATATGTTAAGTGCATATCCCAAATCCCCGGTACTCCAAAAGCTCAAAAAAAACTTAACTGCAGTAACTCCTACAGATCCGTGAAATTTTTGTACTCAACAACAACACAATCGTGCTTAGAGTATTCACCGGAGACCAATTATTTCCTAGAGAATACCAAGGCAGAATGACTGACAAGTATGCGCCTTGAAAAAATTAAACTAAAATACTCGCGTTCTATTTATATTTCTTTTAGGGATGTCAAAAAGGTGTCGCAAATAGATACACAATATGTATCATCATATTAGTGAACATTGTTGTTGTAGTATAATATTCCATTCAATGTGATTCAATGTTATCCTTGCCGTGATCTAAAAATTCTACCCAAATTAATTTGTCGTATTTCTAACTTCCCGTAAGAAATTCAAGATCCCAATGAAATGCAGTTTGAACTTCAGATTCATACCTGCAGCCGGTGCAATATATTTACTATAAATCCTTCTTCGCTTATGGCTAACATCTGCAACCATCATAATAATTTTTGGGCTACTTCAAAAAAACTTCCTGCATGTCGGGAGTGTAGGGAAATTGCCGATAAAAAACATACACGAATGCCGACAGCTGTGCAGTTCTGGCACGTGGAAAACGCTCTATGTTTGGTATATACATATATTCTACGGATAAGGTATACAAAAACAAGTTTTACTACAGAATCGTTTACAAACATTGTTATTATTACGTTTGTTGTAGTGCTGTACTTCCCATAAGAATATTCCATGCTACTCATCCTTTACTGTTACTGTGAGAGCACTTTCCAGATGGTCTCTCATAACAATAATGCAACTTTTCGACTTGCGATTACTTAGCTTTCGAACCACTTAAGAGCCCTTTATGGAATGAAATTCAATGCGTTTTAACTTTTATATATACTTCAGAAGTTTTAACTTTTCTAATGGAAATGCATATTCCCTATAGATACTTACTTGTAGCATGATTTAAAAAATATTTTTCAATATCTACTTCTACGCAAAAGATTTTACAATCTCGCGTTCAGCTGTTCCGAATGAAGATGTAAAGGGTTTAATATGTATGTGTGTCCACCCAAACCTACTTAACGTCAGATCAGTATCAGAAACAATAAGCTGCTTTCACATGCTCCTCCAACATGCCGGGACGATGTTGGAAACGCACACACGTACCGACCAAACCAAAGCTTGTATACTATGGTGAAACTAACACGTGGTCAAAATATTGTATCTAAATGTAAATCACGTATTGGGTTTATTGTCCGCTAGACTCATTTGCATGAATTCATCCAAGACATAATAGATATGTTTGTACTCACAAAACAAGACAAACGTTCATTTCCGGTATAAGTGCAGTACATATACCTTATACTGGTAATTTGTACGGAGATGAGAATGCACCTGCACAAGTAGAGCAAGCACGAGTGCCGGATATTTGTTCGTGTGGCCATTTCAGCTTTTAGAAGTGGTTTTCTTGGGATATACGCATCTATCTTATTTCATATATGATCCGGGTTATTCAAAGAGCCCCGAAGAATACGTGGTTGCAGACAATCGCATGACTCACACAACGTGAAGTTGAACGTGAAGCAACAACGTGAAGATACGAGAGTACATATACATGTAGGCATGTAAACGCAGGAAGTAAGTTGTAAGTATGTAAAAGCTGAATTCAAAACAAGCCATCAAAATGTGTGTTGCTTCCTTCTTTTTAAGCAGGCTTCACTAAATCATATCGTAAACAATCCGAAAAGACTTGACTGGTATTATCCCGACAATATTCCGAAAGCACAGAAGTAGCACGCTATATTTGCAGAGTGTGTTTACCCAAGAGTTTTAAATCATGCTGATGTAAGTACTATACGCACATGTGTAACAAAAGTCGGATGACTGTACTTGTACAAAAGTCAATGGTCCAAAACTGGTTTAGGATCAATACTAACAGCTTCTCTTCCGGGTTCCTCAATTTACAACTATAGTTTAAAAAAATCTTTAATGAAATGTATAAATGTTCGGGATCGCCCAGATTTCCTCCTGATACCTCTAATTATTCATCAGTTTTGTAATTTTCAGATAGATCGCTGTGAGTTCAAGAGGACTGAAAAGAAGACATGGCGTGATGGCGTGTCTTGAATCTCGCTCTGTGACTTCAGATTTTTTTGTGAGTGTTTGGGAACTATGGGAGCCAACACCCGGAAAATGGTCCGTATCCAAAAACACGTATATAGTAGTACAGTGGTTCGGCTGAATATAAACCCTAAGTATGAAATGATGTATTGGAGAATGAAATGACGGAAGAATCCAGATTACGCAATGTGGATAACAAACATACTTGGTCCAGCAATAAATAAGGAGGCAAAGGAGTTTCATGCATAATGCCTCCGTGATATGCTAATTTTCTTTTTTGGCACTCTAACAATTTCTCTGGGTTTATTCAGGATATCCACTGGAGTTCCCTTCCGAGACAACTTGTAGTAGTAGTAGCAGTAGTAGTAGTAATAGTATTAGTTGACGGGGTTGCGATAGCAAAAACGGTTTGCCCAAGATTAATATCTGGATGTGGAAAGGGAAGACAGTGCGGCGACTTATCGTCAATCCACTATTCAGGGCGGTGCTCAATCGGCAATAAAAAAAACTACATGCCAACTTTTTGATTCGTAACATTACACTTTCTTTCGTTATCGTTCATGTCTGTTGGCCGGAACTAACTCCTTTTGAATCTAAATTCTTTGTCTCCCTGTAGCTACGTGGGAGAATCTAAGGCTTCGTTGACAAACAAAACACTACAGCTTTCTATTCTGGGCTAATACGTATTAGATGAATTCACCTGAGACTTCCTATATGACAGGATCAGATAGGAGATTATTAATTACTGGAACTTGACAACTGATCATGTAATTCCTGTTCGGAAGGATGAAAAGATCCAGCGAAGCGATTGTTGAGGAATAACACAAGTAGACAGATTGAATACCTAGTAGTTTAAATTACAAACTACTACACAACTTTTCGCTTCGTGATTTCTATACTCATGTATGATGATCCAATGTGCCGAACCGAAATCAGTCATGTAAGATGTGTAAATCATCCTTATTCTGACTTCACTTCACCCTCTGGGGACTATCATTTTCCGGTTTAATCAACCAGTCATCCAGTTTGCAAACTGATATCTAAAGAATCCCGCGCAGTATGAGAATAGTAGGTAGTGACGTAGTTTTGTAGGTACTACATAAGTTTTGGTGTGTGAATTCATGTGAATATTATTAACTTCATTAAAAGTATAATATAGGCGTTCAGCTATATAGAACTCATTCCGCCTCGAGCTTCTATAACAAAAGAATGGGCATAGCCCTTTAGCAAATGTCTAAAACTAACTTTACCTAATTAAATCTGATTGATTGTGTCCAAGAACAATATTCCTACACACAAGGTCAACCTTTAGAAGTTCTACATAGAATAATGTTTGATTTGGATATTACATGTTCGTGCAGTATAATATCCCACTAAGTGGAAAATACACTTGCCGAAGTAACTACTGGCATGTGGGACGGATCCAGACGGCAGTTCATGTGCTCTGTATCCGGCTGATGCTTAATCTATGAATCACACCTGCTGACCTGCGTTCAGGAAAGTGAAGGCCCGATGTCATTGCTGGGGGAGGAAGGTACATATTACATCAATAATAAATGTAAGTTACAATTTCCGGTTTGATCTCCCATTCATGTGCACCTACAACCACCCGCTACCTTCTCTCCTCCATTTTAATTAAGAGTAAATGTAGATACTACGACGGCAATTTGCGGCGCCTTTTTATATTTTGAGCAAAAGTAATATTGAACCATTACTGTAAGGTATGAAATCGCATGTTCAAATGACACGCCCTACCTTTAGCCTATAGCTACAGATATTTTAAATCTAATTTTATGAGCTCCCTTCAAACATTTTTCCTAGTTTCCAATTAGGATTCCAACCGTCAGAACAACTATGAGGAGGTGCTGCTATTAAGTTTTGCATTTAGTTTCTTCTGTGGTTGCTGTCGACTCACATTATGTGTCTCTTTCACTGAGTATTCCGTGAACGTGCTAGTAAGTATAAATTTCTGAAAGGAGAAATGAAAAAGCTCGTTGTAGGTTACATCATGTGTTTTCTCTCGTATTATCGATCCCGTCCATTCCATATAGCATCTCTCCCTCAAAGTTCTCCGGGTACAACGTTTGGGTCGATTCTAGGCTCACTCAACCACTATCTCTCTCTCTCTCGTTCTGTTTCTTCCTACTCCTACCCTGCCTAAAACTCAACCGCAATGACTTAGCCCTGCATTCAGTCCTCCACGCCTTCATTTACTCATTCCAATTCCCTATCTATGTAGATACACTGCAAAGTACTAGAGTCTTGTCTTTTCCCTAGTGCTCCTTTGAAGTGCAATTTAGAGTATAATTCTGAGTGCAGTTGTGGAGATGACTATACTTAAATTGCAGCAGTACAATATAAATATGCCGCTATAAATGCCAAATGCAGAGACAATCTCAAACATAATAACTCTCTTTATCCACTTCATCCTTCTTTTCCAGTAACTGTATATGGCAAAATACAAAGCCTAGCAAGGTCAGAGTAATGACAATATGGAGAGTAATGACAATATGGAGAGTAATAGCAATATAGAGAATAATGACAATAAGAGCATAATTTAGGTAGAAATCTTGACTTTCTTTCTCAGTTACGCTACAATAAATGGGTCTCTTCAAACGGAAATTAAATTTCCTCGTGGAAGCCTACCTTTAAGCAGCTTTGTGGAGTATGGGGAGCTTATTACTTACGATTAGCAAGCTACTATGAGAAGAAAGCAGCTCTCGCATAAGATATTCTAAGTATAGTAAAGTGGTTTAAAGGGTTTAGAGAGTAAAACGAAGAGCTTATAATCCAAGCAATACTACGACATTTGATAGTTGTGTGTACATAGTCTAAAAGATAGAAATGCATCAAACCTTAATAAAGTTGTATTATAATTGTGTCTACAGAACCACACCGAGGAGGTTAGTTTAAAAGAAGGTTAGCTGAACAAGGAAATTCACACCGGACCGAAAATTCTTTTTTTTATAACTGCAAATTGAAAATTGAGACTTGTATTTTTACTATTACCAGAAGTTGTTATTGATTGCAAAAACGGAACCTTCTCGTATACCCATACTAACTCACTTAATATCACTTATATTGACTATATCCAGTTTCCACTGAATAAATTTCCAGTAAATTGTTCTCGCACCACCACCACCACCAACAAACGTTCTCCTGTAAGGATATTGCACAGTTCAAGCTCCGATTAGAGCATTCACTTTTTGTATACAAACAAGCCAGTCATATCACAATTTTGTCTCACTCTTATATAAATACGCTCAGTCTTCTATCCCCAATGGTTATGTAATTTTGCGGCCCTTGTGGCCTGTTACTCAATCGTGTTCGTCAACAGTACATTTTTTCTAACATTCGTAAATATTTTTTTGTTTGCGCGTATTATTACTACATGGTATTAATCGTGTTGAAGATTACACCGACAGATCATTTGCTTTGGTAAATGACTTTCGTGAAATAAAAACGTGTGTACTTTACTATAGTCCTTTGCTTTCCGTGGCTTTTGACTTAGAAAGTTCTGTTGTCGTTCTCGTCTTTCGGGAACTTTCACAATAAAAAGAAAATCCTTTTCAGTTTATGATATACTGACAGGTGTTTTTAATTTTGTGAAATTTCGTGAGGTCGTATTGCAAAGCAAAACCTAAAATCCTTTGAAAATTTGGTCATTTTTTGTGACGCTGATTGTGAGTCCACAATCTATGCGACCAGTGGGATTGTGTCCCATTGACAAAATTCTACTACAGAGTACTATATGTAATAAAGCTTCGGACTTGAAGGAACTTTGTTGATTAGCAAAAGCACGAACGAAGCTCTGGGCAGAGACTGAGAGAAGATGATCTGTAGTCTGACTGTCTATTAAAAGTAGTAGGTACCATATCGCATGTATGGGTTAAAGTAAGGCAAGCGTGTTGTGCAGGGCAATGCTGGCTAGGACGACAGTAAGAGAGGGTCTTATTGTATAAAATACGGGAATTGGGGTTTAGGGTTGCTCATGGCAGCTGATCAGTTTTCACGTATATAAGTACACACACACATACACACACACTCAAGCTAACCTATTCGGAGGTTTACTTACATGTACACAATAACATTGTACCTTTTAATGATACACCGACTCGTGTGCTACATACCCGCTAATGGTACATGCATATGCTTGTATTATACTTCACACGTAATAATAAAAGAATGTGCTTATACTTACGGATGAGAAGGAACTAATAAAATAGAACTAATTCAGTTACCTGAAACCCTGGATTGGATCCGAAAATGGTTGTTTGTGGAAAGAATTTTGTCCAGAAGTTCTTACAGGAACACACACACAGAAATTCGGAAGGAATTACTTAAAAAGTATTTTTTGTTTTCCACAGAAAAAGAGCAAGAGAGATGAAGAGAGAAAGAGAAGATAGAGAGAGAGCTGATTTTGATTGGGACAGGGAGCCAAAGGAGTGAACACTCCGTCAGACTACGCCATACGTTTGACACTCGGCACAAGCTCAAACTACTAGGGATTTTTTCGGGGATCTTTCTATTCGGATTAATCCGACCACATGCTTCGCAAAACTTTCACCAGGCGTCTTCACCTGCTTGCTAAAGCTTTTCGGTCTACATGCGGGTTTTTAATAGGCAAAAGTATCCTTCTCATATTGCAAAATTACGGATAAATAAAGCAACTAAGCAACCATAAACGGCTTATAGCTTTATGTATTAAATTACTAGAGTGGCCTCATAACCATAAGGTAACTCTGGTAATGGTAAAGCTATACTGTTGTGTTATTAATGCTTTTTGTTAGTACCTTTTATTGTTACAAGGAAATGAAAAGAGTATGTTATTTACCAATGCATACTGTCTGCCAGTGTGGATGATTCAATACACCTAATATAGTTGTTTTGCTTGAAGTTACATAAACTGGATGTAATTACATACTTTCATTCGAAGATGCACAAACGTACACATAATTAACACTGATTATTTTGTCCCTTGCATTTACGAGAGAGGTGAATGTATATGTAATTTTAATTTTAAATATATTCCTAAAGACATTTGATCCTCAATTTCAATTGCTTTCCTATTCTATACAGTAATTCACATGTTCTTTATTTTATTAGATAATTGTATTTATTTACTTTGCGTAGATAATAATATTAACAATAGGATCACTTTTCCTTTGAAACTACACTGTAGGATGCACTCTGCATAGCTCAACTCGTAATGCTTTCATCCTGTAAAATAAACACTTCACTATATTTGTGGACACTGTTTAATATTGATTTTCGATATAATTTAGTTATAATGAGATAAGATAAAATTGTAACTGGCTAACTCAAGATGTCAATTTTTATTACAAGAATGATAATAATAGTTTCTTTAATTATTAAAGAAAAGACAAATAATGCACATTGAACCAATATTAATAACTTGAGCTCTTATTACACACCACCATGTCATTATGCCCCGAAGTGAGCTCGGGAAGACCGTACGGTAGCATGATTCACGGTAATTTCTCAGTTGTAAATAGACAAAAGTCTTTAACTCTCAAATTATTATATTTACCGTACTGAAAGTGAACCATTTCCAAGGACCACCCCATAGAAACCTGCAGTCGTTGCACATTTCCACGGAGTTACTCTACTCGGATTTTTAATGCGAACGTATGCAACTTAATTTGGCAGTCGCTCTGATGGAAACCACATTTGACCAAGTGATTACGGACACTTTGACAAGTTACGAAATTTCGAAGCTTTACTTTCATTTACTTTCATACGATGATGCACATATATTAAATGAAGCGATTGAACTTTGTAGTTTGCAACTTTGTAAAAGAGTTGTTGTGACTGGGTAAACGACAGTGTAGCCAGAGCACCCGCACACAGCGAGCTATTGGACTGTACACATGCTGGAAAAGATCTTCGGGTTCGGGAGTTCTTTCAAAAAAAGGTTGTCGTCATACCATTTTGCCGTGTAGATGTTTTGCCCTCACGGAAATAACATTACATCCTAACGGAATGGTTTAATGCATTCACCACTCCATTTGGGTGCTATTTTATGTACAGAGAGAGAGAGAAAGAGGAACTTGTACATGTACGTTGGAAGTGTTAGGAAAAAATTTTCATATGCGATCCCCATAATACTCGGAGAGTTCGGGTGACAAGAAAAAAATGTTGTCTACTATGGCAAGGTGCTTCATATTTTTTGTAGGGAAGTGCTCACAACAAAAAGTCGTCGTCAATGTGCCTATATATTTTACTCTCTTGGGCCTCCTTCATGGTACAACGTCACTTTGAACCATCCAGGCTAATTATAATAAAGCTGACATGTTCCGCAGTTTTACAACAGTGCAAAAGCAATGAAGCAGGAAGGAAAGAAGGAACGCGTGTGGTGGGAAAGGAACGAGTATTGCACACATAAGTAATGAAAATATACAATACTGAGGCAGCGGCCTTTCTAAGTGATTTTGGATCCTTGTAGCAAAGCTGTCTAAAGATAAAGAGCATTGTACTTCTTGTACGGGAAGCATCGTTAAGGAAACAACGGCAAGTTAATTCATAACCTACTTTGAGTACTTTGTCAAGTTATAGACTTGAGACAGTCAGCTGTCTCTAAAATTATTTTCCATCATTTTCTACTTAGAGACAGACAAGAGAATGGTTATTTCTCTGTAGTGACTTCTGCCAAGATTTTCAATGTAAATATTAATTAACAGAGTACACATAGGTGATTGAAAATTATCTCTAACAACCGGACTGACATGAGCATGACTTCCTTACTAAGAGTTGGTGATTAATAGTGATAGGAACTTATTTACATTAGCCAGTTATTCAATTATTGTCGTTTTATTGACAAAATTCGAGGTATTATAAAACTGATGCGACATTACATAAGAGAGTATAGTGCACTTGTAAATTTTTGATCTAGGATTTTCGTTCACCTTTCCTTGTATGTATACATACGTATCGCCATGACATCATTGAATCCATCAGCAAAGAATATTGCAAGCCAAAATGAATTATGCTTATGTGGTACAGTCTGCATATACTTTCATACATGTATGAAACTCCATGGGAAGATGCAGTGGTATAATCTGAAATTGGAAGATTTGAGGCAGCAGCTCTTGTTTGATTGTTTTCCCTCTTGTTGCTCAACTGATCTTAATCTATCCGTAGAAAATATTTGAGTCATTTTGATCACATGCTCTCTCTCTCAGGGATTTGTACTGTTGTACAAGGATAAAACTTGGTGTCGAATCTTAGCAAACACTTCTTCCGTGACGTTTCTTAACTCCGTAGCAGCGTACTCTTCATTCACTGTTTCGTAAGCAACTTCATCTGTAAAATCCAAAAAAAAATATGCACATTATGAAAACTTTTGCGATTACGCCCTAAAGCCCAATTCATAAGCCTTCCTTATTGGTATGTCTGTAATAACCGCGCATACTTACTTTTGATACAAATGTGTCCACCAAGTTCACAGAATGCAGGGTTAAAAGCATCACAAACTTTAGTTCCTGCAAAAAGTACAGCAAAAATTTCACATAATATAATCTATGTTCAAGCATATGCGTGGGAAAGTTAATCAGCTCTCCAAAATATTAGTCTCCTTAAAGAATACAAAATCTAATATTATCCGGTTTACCAAAACTTGGACTTCGAGCCCACAAGAATAACCGCACGGCATTTGGTTGATCATCATTGCTACTCCCAGGAGATGATCCTCTTATCATGAAAAGATTATACGGCAGGTTGTTTTCATGACAGAAGGTGATTAGTTTGTAAGTATCAGAGATGAACTTATCCAGCGTCTCCTCGTCCTTCAGATCGGTCAAAACAAATGCAAATCCTGGCGCGGGATAGTTGCCGATCTCCATACAAGGTCCACTCAATTGTTTCAGTTCCTTGTGTATCATAGTGTGTAAAACAAATAGTTGATACAATCATCAATAACTAATCTCATGCCAATACACACATAACTACAGAGCATATTATGATCGGGAAACATCATAAGGGATTAACAAAATGAACTTACGAGTGTCTCTAAATATAACCGATGTCTAAGGTAGTACGCGTGGAAGTGACAATGGTTGACTGAGGCGTAAGCCCCCAAGCTATTAAAACCCACTCGGAAGTCTCTGTCGGGAAAAAATGCACAGGTAATACAATTAGGTATGTACAACTGACTTATAAATAATTATTATCGAAGTCTCTTAACTGCCTTCAGAAGCTTCTTCATATAGGTGATAGTTATTCAAGTTATAAGCATAAGATATGTTTATCTTTTTCGCATATAATTGAATATAATTAAGATCGATTTAGTTCCTATATAGCATATTATTATATACATGTGTCTCCTATTGGAAAATACTTTACTCGTGCCAGACATATTACCTCGAGCGGCTTAGTAGAAGGAATTCCAGTGCAAGTCTGAGTCCTTCACGTGTAATAAGTTGTGGATGATTAGAATTGATGAATGGAATCAAAAGTACATTTCCATATTCAAAAGGGCTTGCATTAATCAGGATTTTATGATCTGATTCATCTGACAAAAGTTCATCATGTGAGCATAATGATGGCTGTGGTGGCTTGATATCACTTGGAACAGCATTATCCGTCCCATTACTTCCACATGCCTTCAGACACCACCAAGGTTTCAACTGAAGGAGAATCTCATCTGGTCGGACTTTATGGAAATTAAATTGCGATTCACTGAAGGGCTGATGAAGGCTTTCGATCGTTTGAGGCTCCCGTCGCTTCTGGGCTCGGTCAGGGTTCAGCTAATGAGTTCAAATGAATTTTGTTAATGATCATTTAACATCGTTGTAAATCATTTTTTCATAAAACTGCATTCTTACATAAATTAATCAATTGATATTAGATATTACTATCATACTTTAAATGTACCGGAAGCTTCTAAATTCCTAAGCTTTTCCGTCACGAATTCCCTGCCATTATTTTTAAAAAGATTCTGCCCCCATTAAACAAAGTTCCTGCCTTAATTAAAAAATCTTGTAATTTCATGCTAAAAAGGCTAATGTATTTCATAATTTAAAAAAATATTTTTTTAAATACTTAAAAAAGTATTCTAGTCAAAATAATTTGTTGTTGGAGTTCAGGAAGAGTTAGAAGGGAGAAAGCGCCACATACTGACACAGCTCAGACATTACAAAATGTTTTTATGTAGACATTCAAACTGGAAAAAAGGGTTTCTGCGCCAAGAATTTTCAGGGACAAGAGCCAAAGCAGATGATCTCACACGCTCACTCAAACTTTTTTGTTTGCGTGTGATTTCCGTTCAACTAAAATATTATTTATAATCTTTGACTGTCTCTTCTTATCTTAAATAACTTTCTCAGACATAATTATTATCGCGATGAATTTGCCATCATTGTGAATTGTGAATCTCTATTTTTTTGTGATTGTACATGTCTTGGTTTAAATTTTAATCTCATTAGTAAATATTTTACAAATTTAATAGGAATACAGTAAAGAATATAAAAAATAAATATTTACTTGTGTAAGGAGCCGATTCTTTCCGGGAAGAACCTTAAAAGGTATGTTTTTAAATTTGTATCTAAATAATCCATTAGCTTGGGCATTATCCCAAAGTTTGCATAAAATTAAATCAAATCTTTGCTCGCTTTGGAAATTTTCCCCACAACAGGATTCCTCTTCGGCAGTTGTTGTTGTTGCATTTTCATTTGCACTATTTTCTTCATTTTCCAGCTCACTAATTTCCGCAGGTTTCACTGCCAGGTCCTTGAATTCATAGGCGAAAACGCATGCCATGGTTATTTAATTTTAGTATTTTTAGTGATTATTTATTGATTTTATTGTGTCCTCCTGGAGTCTGTCTGAAGCTTTTTGGAATTTTGTTTCGCACTTGTTCTATAAAAACATTTAACTGTTCTGTTGTTTAGGAAATGCAAGAATTTAGGGAGAAAGGAATAAATCAAAATTTTAAGCGTAAATTACTACGTAAAGTAATTTGGACGTTTGTGATTCAATTGCAAATATGAGGGAGCAGGTCAGATGGTGAGGTCAAATGGGGATGGGATGGGATCATTACGGGAGGCCAGGTGCTGAATTTTTTATGATATAATAAATACTGTGAGAGACTTATTCTTCAGAAGGCAAGAAACAGGATGGCTATCATTATTTTGTTATGATTTTTTTAAAAGATTTTAGACGAATTCCTATTAAATGATGTCTTGGCGACAGCGTTAAACGTGTAACTTTACACGGTTTCTATTTTTCGCACAATATTTCCCGCACATATATTTGCACTTGTCGCCGCTGTGTTTAGTAACGAATTACATTAAAAAACCGGTGTGGGCATTTGGTGATCGGGAGGAATGATAATTTAATCAATTCAATCATCAGAATTATACACATGAGGAAATTAATTTGGCAACTACAGATAATTTACAGCATATTTTAATTATTATAAATTCATATTTAGCATGTTTCCTCTTCCTGGGAATAAGACGACGACGTGGTCGGAACTAATAACTCATTTTCAGTGATGTTTATGGATTTTGTGGTTTTGGCTCAATAAAAATCGCATATTATCTGTGGCTTTATTATTACAGTTGTATCATGGATTTACAGACTTGTTCATGTCTATTTTGCACATTCATAACCTCAAAAAAGAGTCTCGTCCTAAAGCTTCCTTACATTCAGTATTGAAAAGCTGATATCCAGTAAAAAGGCAAAGCCTGAATGAATTAAATATTGCATCTCATCCCAGAATGCTGCATTCATATGAGCAATTTTTACTTGTTCATCACATCACACATTTTTGGGACATGAAAAATGAAAGGTTTTAACATTGATATGTTAATTAAAATATGTATCGACAGTATCGATAGTGTGTGAATTTTTCATCACACTTTGAATAGTTTGTAATAATGAGTTGTAGTGGGTGATGATTCCGCACAAGTTAACGTTTATGAAGTAATTTGTACATATATCACCACTTGCGAATCAGCTAAACCATGATGATAGATAAGATTCCCACGTCTACGGCATTTACTTACTCATTTAGAAATATGTAGATCTAATTGGTTGTGTAGTAAAATCAGCCCCGGCACTGACAGTCATAACTTTTAGAGATAAATGTCGTTAAGCTAATTTGGTGTCAGTTACATGACATTAGCTGACATAGTGGTAGTTTAATACCATTGCGTGGCATGGTATTAACATATTTTTCATTTGGGGAATGCATGGTTAAGATGCTTATTAGATATTACAGGCTAGCGGAGCGGAGTAGTTTCATGATCTATACTCCCCCCTTTCCTTGCCTTGATTATCTGAACTTATGGGCTTTAGGCTTGGGCTTTTATCTTTATCGTTCCCTCTTATCGTCCGGAACTGGGAAGGCCAATCTTAAGTCAGCCTGTGCATGTCTGCCCTTAACTTATTACTGTATATAACAAGTCTACTTACCAAGTACGAATCCTTTTTTTTAATTTTGCAGTCCAGCGCCTCTAATTGTAATCTTGCCGTCCCTGTTGCCACTACATTTGCTTCAATTCGAGCGATAAAATGTCGGAGGTAGAAGTTATTGAAGATACTTTTGGATTCCTGGCTGACCCAAATAACCCTGACAGCAAGGAAATTATTAGGCGATTTACGCTTACGAATAAATCTGGGACTAGTGCTCAGGTAGACAGATTTTCTTTTTTTTACGATTTTCTTATCCTATACAAACAGTCCTTGCTTTTAAGAAATGTTATATGCATCTTCTCCCATTGTTCGTATAATCTTTGGATCGTTCGAGGGAGTCGTTTATTTACAGTGGTAGCACGTAAAGATCTTATAGTTGATGGTTATTGCTTTCTTTTACAGATAATAACTTACGGTGCTACATTAACCTCACTTAAAGTTCGTGACAAAAATGGTGAATTGGATGACATTGTACTTGGGTTTGAAGACATCAATGGTACTTAACATGCCTACCTACATACATATATGTATCTATTTTCCGTTCATATTTCATGTCTTTTATTGCCCCCGAATTAGACTGCCCTGGTTAAATGACTTGGAAATATTTTATTGAAAAATTTCACAGGGTATTTAGGGGCGCACGGAAGAAATCCCTATTTCGGAGCAACAATCGGCCGAACTGCTAACCGCACAGCTAAGGCTCAGTTCCAACTTGGAAACCAGACTTATGTTTTAAATGCTAACAATGGTCCGAACCACTTGCATGGTGGGAATATTGGCTTTGATAAGGTACGATAATATCTATATATTTAACTGTAGAATTGAATTTGATATATATGTATATCCCGCGTGTATTTATTACATGTAAAATGGGTAGAATGAGTATATAATAAAATATATAATTTAATAATTTAACTCTTATAGAGATTGTGGGAGTCTCACGTGGAAGGCAAGCAAGTTACCTTTAGTTACGTCAGCAGAGACGGTGAAGAAGGTTATCCCGGAGAAGTGTTAGCCAACGTGACATATGAGTTAACTTCTGATAATCAGCTCGTGGTTCAATTTCAAGCAACTTCAACAAAGCCAACCCCGATTAATCTAACTAATCACTCGTACTTTAATTTGTCTGGTGATGTAAGCTATTGTTACCTCCGTTGTTTATATGTAGTACAGTCCATACAAGTGTAGCAACTTTTTTTTGCCGTTAAGCATTTCCTTACATAGAAATAATTATGAGAATTTACATATTTTGTAGCTTGAATGTAAATGGGTTCGCTACGAACAAGCAAACTAGATTATTTAATGATTATATAAGGTGAATGAGCACCTCTGTTTTATGATGTATAGCAATATGCAGACAAACAGCTCCGTGGTCATCACGTATTGCTTAATGCGGATTTCTATACTCCTGTTGATGATAACTTAATTCCGACGGGTACGTTACGTGCTACACTAATGAATCTAATATGTATATAAACGTCAACAATAATAATGTATATCTTGTGTTTACCGTTATAGGTGAAATCAAGAGCGTTGAGGGCACTCTGTTTGACTTACGGACAAATAAAAATTTACATGACCTACTGCAGCAATTTCCTGGTTATGACAACAATTTCTGTTTGAATCGTAATGCTGGAGAGCAGTTTAGACTCGCTGCCCGGTAATACTAATAGCGTTTATTGGTTAGCATTATATAATCCTGCTGCTACAGGTCGTCCTAATTTATTTTTATTTTCAAGGGTTCAAGAGCAAAATAGTGGCCGAGTTCTGGAAGTTTCCACTGACCAACCAGGAGTACAATTTTATACAAGTAACTTCTTGCCAGATGTTGATCCCTTGCCAGGAAAGCGAGGAACGAAATACTTTAAACATGGTGCGTTTTGTTTAGAGACGCAGAACTATCCCAATGCAATAAATGAGGTACGTTCCCATAAGTTCATTTTTAAGAATTTATTCAATTTTGTTGTGAATTTAAATTATCATTCATAGATTCCACTAAAGTAATTAGTCAGTTAATATAGATTTATATTTACATTACAGCCTACGTTCCCAGATCCTGTGATAAAACCGGGAGCGGTGTACAGCCACAAAGTTGTGTACCGCTTTTTTACTGCGCCAAGCTAGATACGCGTAAAGGAATCTCTGGGCCTTAATACACCTTTACAATAGAATTGAAACTAGTGTATAAAAAGTGTGTCCACAAAAAATATTAAAAAGCTTTCAGTTAGTTGCAATGTGCGTAATTATAAGTAAACGTAATTATATGTAACCGTTACGAATTGTTTTCAGATAAGTTCACGTCTGTGAACTAAGCTGGACATTTGTATTGTCTTACAGTAATAATAAGTTCA
This sequence comes from Lipothrix lubbocki, assembly GCA_034696945.1. Taxonomy (NCBI): domain Eukaryota; kingdom Metazoa; phylum Arthropoda; class Collembola; order Symphypleona; family Sminthuridae; genus Lipothrix; species Lipothrix lubbocki. Next base: position 23,672 of record JAQGAK010000109.1, read on the forward strand.
ACATTAGCTCTGAAATCTCATTGTTGAATCACAAATTATTTCATTATTGGCATTGATATTGGCTAACCTGCATGAGTGACTTTATTACTGACGCGCTGGTACTCGTATTTAATTGTCTCGCCAAACCCCGATTTTCTCTAATCATCTGGAAATTCTTGTATTGTTTCACCATAGCATTCATTGTCAGGTGGGTGAACTACGGTCGGTTTCGGTTTTGTAAGTTCTTCTACATGGGTGAACGTAACACCAGCTTTGCGGAGGATTTCAGGGACTACACTGTCTCTGATAAACTCACTTGCATTACCTTCCAGTCCCTTGTGTCTCTACGGAAAGCAAAAACCCTATATGTCGTATTTCATTCTTAATGATACGTTCTTCAACTAAGAGTAAAGTAACGTTTAATTGAACTTACAAGTCCTTGAGTGATAGCAAATGCTATGGTCAGCTCTGATTTGCAAGCATGAGCAAAATTTTCAATTTCGACTATTTTACCGTCAACTTCATGATCATAACTGGTTGAAGCTTTTCGAATATCTTCCATCTAAATTATTTAATTTAATGCATTGAAATATACAGGATTACATGTTTAGGTGGGGAAAAATAGTTAACATATTCGAGAATATTCACCTTTCGAGCTCGGTCTTGATTTATTAGATCCAGAAGGTAAACTTGTATTTCCGACAACTTGAATCTCCGATCTTCATATAGTGGCTTTCCATTGATGCGGGAATAGCTCAACATATCTTCCTCGTTAAGAATTGCATTTTCAAATTGTTGCATAGGCAGGCGCAATCGTCTCTTCTGAGGTCGAAGATCAACATAACCGGATTTGGTGTCATTGTCTACTGGGTAGGATCTTTTCTTCCATTTAAATCGTTCATCAGTGAGGTAATTATTGTAGTCACCTTGAAATTGTTTCCTTCGACGGTAAGACCGATTGTATGGAACCATTGCTGTAGTTGATACTTTACCCAACCTTGAAGTTTCGGCTGCGGTATTGTCAGTTATTGGATCGCTGGGTTGAATTGTACTGGTGGGGCTGCTTTGTTCTTGGTAATGTCTTTGTAAGATAACATTACCTTTCAGTGAGGATGGGATTCCAATATAATTTTTAATACTAAAGAAAAGACAAATGCATTAATTACTTGTAAAGCTGTTGCTGTATTCGCAATAGTCGATTGAGTTCGGTTGAAAGTGCAGCGGCGTGCCACAAACTTCTGGAGAACGTACCCGCAGGCACCAGCGCCATACAGTCACGATCCAACACCTCCATTCCTTTCATTTGCAGGACCAGATTGGCAATGTCGGCCTCTGAATAATCACTAGTTCCGGCCATGGTTTTTACCAATGGTATTTTGTGATCTATTATTATTGTTATTTCACTTTAAAAACTATGACAGGTGTTTTGATTTTTTTATCGGGTTACTATATTCAGGACCCTTCATGTATGTCACCAAAGCACAGCTTTGTAATTTGGAGCTTGATTTATGTAATTAAGTATTTGTGAGCTTTCGTTTTGTAGAAAATAAAGCCGTACGATAAAACTTAAAAAATTATTGGTAACCACCTTTATCTCGCGATGGAAGAAATGATGGTGTAATTTAGGCAAGTTCCAAACTCCGATTGAGTTAATGCGCTACCTATCAGCCCTTTAAAGGCGACGATTATCTTTAATTTTTATCTCGTTCACACGATCCTTTTGTAAGAAAGAGATATTTTCTAAGATGTTTCTAGTCGATTCTAGGAGTTTCTCGGGGTTGTTTGCCGTTCTCACAGTAATGGACTACAGAAATCAAGAATTCTCCAGAACATTCAATTAAAACTTGTGGACTCTATGTGTACTGTCAACGTGAGGATATTATATGCTCATGTGCCTCTTGGGTTCCTATTGAAGATGAAGGGATGAACATCAACGTGAGTGATCACAAAATGTTTTGTTAGAAAGCTCTTTAGAGTTCCTATCACCTTGATTAAATACAAAATGTAATTACACCGTCGACGGTGGAGATGACTTTTTTGATTATTTTCCAATTAACGGTGAAGGTAAAGAAGCCTAATAGTCTAATAAATAAGTTTCTGTCAATGATAAATATGGTATACTACGATTTAGAGATTTGATGTATTGCCATCAATATATGAACAATGAAAGAGTGTCCGATAAGAGAAATTAAAAAATTGACATGATCTGTAGGCAAATAGTAAAAATGCTATTCCGTTTTATTTTCTTCCGGGCCAACGTCCGTAGTTTCACTTGCTTCTTCAAGGGCAATCTCGGCTACAATTGACGCCGGATTGGGAGAATTTTCAACTGCATTAGTGGCGTCGGGATGAATGGAAATGAATTCGTCAACAGCAATTCTCATTCGATGATCGGGATAGAGTTCATCAGCCGTGAGTCGAACGTGAGTAATTGGGTCGAAGTTCCCCACAACATTCAAATGATCCTCGATGTTTTGTCGCTCGTAGGTGATACCGCCAGGGGTAATTACGGGGTCTTGGAAAATTCCATGGGTCATTCGATCGCATAAACTATCAGGGATGACTGGTATCTTGTCAAAAGATAAAAGATTATTGTCATTGTCATTGTCAAATATTTCTATATTGTCTTCATGCCTTTTTTGTTGTCTCAGCTGGTTTCCGTTTTGCAATAATAAAATAATTGCTTGTAGTAAATTATCCTTATACCTCCTCACTCTCATCGGGAAGCTCAAGTGCTTCTCCACCCACTGTCTCAACCAACTCAGGAAATTCTTCCATTGTATCAGAATCAACATCTGCATTGTGGACAGGTTTCATAATCTGAACAAGTTCTGCTGTGAAATCCGTCGCAGTGAATGTTTGCTTGATGATGTTATCATTTAATAACATGGAATCGGGACCTAATTATAAATTTTAGTTGTCCACCTTCAAAAACGGTACTACATGATGTAAACAACTACCAAAAGAACATTGAGTTTATGTGTGTTGAACTTTTTTTTTAGTGTTACCACTTTTGCTTTGGTTTGAAATGATTTTCATATTGAGCTTACCCGTTTCACAGGTTCCACCACAACTAATGGTAATATCAACAGTGTCTTCCGCAATGGGTAAAAAGTCCCGCTAGAGTTAATCGCGAAGTGGTAAATTAAATAAAGTACATTAAGCACATATTGAATGTTTGTTATGTAATTCAAAGGTCAAGGATAATATTTCAGTTCACACGAGACAAGTACAAGAATTTTATTATTATCACAAACTGTTATTGACAGCAAATGTTAGAGAACATAATTTACAATTATAGAAAGTAAATAATTACCTCAATGGGAATGGAATTATTGCTGCTCTCGCTGTCGATCTCCATCTGTGAGACAAATCAACAGGATATGACGAAGAGGCAGAAAAAAGGGTGAAGACACGATTAAGCGTTTCGAAATGTTGAGAAATAAAACTTAAATTAGTTATTAAAAGTACAGTAAATAACTATCTTGATTATTATGCTTGAGGATCTTTAGTTTAGTAGATCCTATTTAGTATTTGACAAGTAACTTCAAAAGTTACTGGCGCTCTTCTGACACCCGACCAAGTAGGAGTGAGCAACGGGAAATACGTCGATCACCATTTCCATGAATTGCTTTGATCCGGTAGTTACAAGTTTGATTCAACTAATCCTGATTGTTTTCAAACTACTAGTTTGCATGCTACGGAGCGTTAATAAGCTTCATGGAATTTTCCTCTCACCGAACCCAAACATGTATGACATCATTTAATGTTGATAGTCTATCTGTTTTCTAATTGACTTCTCGTTTCCTCCAGATTGTGGAGGATCAGTTCGGGCCTGACAGCTGAGGCTTTTAGCGTATTCCATATTCCATTATATACTGCTTTCATAAGGCATATATCTTGTCATTCATGCTAACTCCCTGTTTACTGAAGTTATCAATGACGAAATGCTGAGATACTACAGACAAGTTTACAAGTACCTAATGAGCATTAAACTTAAGAACGCTGTAAGAAACGGGAATACAAGCCAAATGATCTTAAATAAGTGTAAATGCTCTATTATGTAATCTTCTTCAATACCATTGAGCTTGTTTTAGCTCTTTTTAAGTATTTATGTAAAAGTGTAAAAATAGAATTTATTATAATAGGTTAAATATTAGTAATCATATATATATCATCGGAAGTTAATTATAATTTTTTATACTTGGATTTGATAAATTACTGGGAATATGTTGTTTTTCTAGTATTAATATTCTCGTTCTGTCCTACCAATTTCCTGCATTATACTGACTTCTGGATAGATGACAGTGAAGCGAAGCCTTGTGGAGCATTTCATAGATGGAAGAAGAATATTAGCTGGAAACGAAATAAGTAGTGTCATCTGTTGTTGGTTCCTGTGCATGATCGTCGAGATGACGGAAACGTTGTCTCAAAATAGAGTGGAACGTTCGAAACGTAGCGTAAACGTTTTGGATGTGAGCCGCGAATTTTCACAGATATTGAAGAACTCTGTAGATACTGACGAACTTGTTACAAATATAGAAGTAGATGTCGCTTATGTTGTTTAGTCTCACAAACATGAAGTTCAGATTCTATGCTTGTTGGCATTACATACTTATGATAAATATTGTGCTTCTAAATTATCAACCTTACTAAATACGTACGTAATAATTACGTATTTATAATTATATTAATTATTATAATTCAACAGCCTTAATTATTCCAACATTTTACAAAACATGACATTGATTTGTAATAATGAATTTGATACACTGGGAATCAATATGGGGTTTAAATTCAGTAAAAAATAGATATTTATTTAGTAGGAACATATTGATAATGATAATGCATCGTACAATGTAGCATGTATTTTAATAATAATACAGTAGAGTCACTTTTAGATCGCATTTACTATAGTAGCATGAGTATAATTTACGTTAAGTTTGAAGGTACAGAAACAAAAGTTATTTTAATATCTTGGTCAAGAACTCCGGATTTGCCCATATGTTGGTTATTGTGTATTGTATATCAGCACTGAGTTCGCATCTCCAGAAGTGCATTTCCAGTGAGAGGATGAGAGATCTGCAAAATGCACAAATGGAAATTAATTTCAACGAAAAACATTATGATATTATTATTTTTAATTATATCATTATGATTACTGAAGTATGTCATTGTAGGATTTTAGTACAAACTGATTAATTTCGGAGTACTTCCACCCTCTGTGGAAGAACAAATCAAGCTTTCTTACCGTTTTGACAAATGGAGTCACGAATCCAGGGAATGTATGTATGTATGTACATAGGTGCTTGGGCGTAGTTGTGGTAATATATGTCCAAATACAGTTTGAATCTTGCCTGCCATAACTTTTAAAAACAATAAAAGTTCCATCATTAGTGATTATTATACCAAGTATTGTTATATTAAGTAGTATTATATTAATGATCTATTGCTGATCATAAAATTGTTCATACATATGTATCTGAAAATTTAAAACAATCTTAGTAAGTATATACCTCTTTCCACATTTATAGAATCTTATTAAATCATCTGAGCGCGTATCTCAGGTGAGTCGAGGCGCCATGTCACATGATGAAATTCCGAGTGTGGTAAGAGCAGGACGGGACTGCAAACATTCCCTGGGAATCATTCGTGCTCCACAGTTCATACGTTAAGTCCTTTAGATCAGATAATTCCTCCGTTGTTGTCAACAACTTTTCATCGTCAACACTGTCCAGTTTGTCTGGAAAAATTAACAAATCTCATTTAGTGCTTATGTAAATCAAAGTATCGTAGGTCTATATATTTTATATGTACTTTATGTAAATCCTGTAGACAATATTATTGTATACGGTAAACGTGTTTTGTACTGTATTGATGAGCTGTTCAACCATATTCCCTAGACTATTACTCGTTGTGTTTATTGATTTATTATTCTTATTTGTTGTCCAAAATATCGATTCAGTATTAACCGGAATTAAAAGATACTCCATAATTTTAATAGAAGTAATGTAAATACGCAGCTTATCACCCTATTACTCCATTATTCATCTGGGTATTCAAAAATATTCCATGAACACCTGAACGTTACTATTTAGGTTGTGTGTATAACTTTTGTGTATTTAGGTACTTTCAGGCCCGTTCAAGAATCACGGTAATACACAAATAAATGCATTAATGAACTCCCTGCAGCATTTTGTGCAAAACTTGGGGCTGATAAAATTGACTTTGAGAATGAGGCGACAGAATCTATAACGGACAGTTCTAAAAGGAGGCTGAGATAACAGAATTTATGAATGGTCCTATTTTCATCTGGAAATGTTTTGGTGAAGGTATGATTTTTCGGCAGTTGTGAGGTAAATGAAGGAAAGGAAAATTACTGACATTGAAAAGTGTGTAAAGAGTGCAAGAACAATGACAGGACAGTTATGCTGCATCAGTAACTTCCAAACATGGAAAGTTAAAATATATGAAGTAAGTACTTATACTCATTGTAATTAGCTTAAAGTTTACTACTATACATACAGTGCAAATATTCCGCTCGTAAATTATCCTCATCTTATCACAGCCAATATATCTGAAGCGTAGCTCCTTGATGAACATTTGCACAACTCACACACACGTATAGGTAAACATGTATTTACATTAATAATGTATTTTCATCCTCGTTGTTTTCAAAACACGTCTACTTCTATTAAGTGTGCCTATCTATAAGTATCTATACATACTTCAGATTTAGCCGATGTGTTCAGAATAGCACTATTGATATAAAGCATACTATATACAATTTTATTCTCGACCCTGATAAGGACGCCGCACAAGCATAATTATTTTTAGCACGTAGTAAGCATATTGTGTAGCTCTCCCATGTCCAAGTGTATTACGTAAAAATTTATGTCAATACATTATGAATGAATGAGCACGAGTGAATATCTCTGACACAAATTTATGCAATGACATTGAACTATAAAAAATACTTTGCTTATGTTGAACATGCATTATAATGCACTAAACATAACCTTCGTTACTGCACTGTTCATTGTCGCACGACATACTCTAATTTTAAGTCTGATTACTAAAAATAACTATTGCTATACGGAATGTGAATAATTTGTGTCTATATTTATATCTTCTATCTAAGGGATTACAAGGAGAAAAAAAGATGAAGGTAATGAATTAAATAAATAAAGTATTTGCTCACCTTCCATATCCTCCACCGACGTTGAGAAGTCTTGGCAATTGAACACAGACTTTAGATGCTGCTTAGCTCCCTTCCTTCTTATCCTTTTTATTAAGTGCAGCACCATGCAGAAGTAATCATCCTGGAAATAAAATCAGGATGATGTTCTTATTCGCGTCTGTGACATTTTAAATTCGCATTTAATCATATTGAGTTTATAAAAATCAACGAGTTTCAGGGAGTCTTAACTATACTAATGATGCCTTAATGCTCCCACAAATTGGCATTTACGATTTAAGTCGAAGACATCAAGTATAGTAATTTACCTTGTTTTTTGCTCTCTGAAACATTCTGTTCTCCAGCTCAACTGCATTCTCAACGTATGGGGCGTCGCTACCAAGTATCGTTTCATGACTGGAAAATGACAAGAGAGTATTTGTAAAATCTACAAGACCACAAGATTAGAGCGTTTGCAAACTTATTTTCTATAACTATTTTTGCCACTTCCAAAGTATTATTAATTTATGTTTGTACCACTTGATTTACTACAGAAAGTAAACAACTTACATTTTCCGGGCAATGTGTTGTCGGAAGGTTAAGGTTTTCCACCAATTTTTCTCCGCTGGCCACATGATGAATGAATAAATGGACTGAATGATGAATGAATAAATGGATTGAATGATGAATGAATAAATGGATTGAATGATGAATGACTAAATGGACTCTGCTTGATGGAATGGTCGAAGAATTAAAATTCACGGAAATTGCAGAAGTTCGTTACAGACCTTGGACAATAGCTATCTATAAATCTATATTTACTATATGTAATACCGCAAGGTCCGGAAACCTAGTTCAGGCAATAAGTTAGTCGGCCGACAGTGGATGTCAGACGTCTTGCTATCAACACGTTCGGAAAGTGAATGAGCGCCTTTGACTGCATTTCATTATCTTTACTACCTCCAATCACAACAATAAAGCTAATGATGATACACTAAACGTGTTTCTTCATGGGGATTTCCATGTATTTTATACCGTAAACCCTACAAACAAAAGCTCTACTCCATGAAGACTAATAAAGCTATAAGGATCTTATAGAAGAACTTGTCGCAACAATAGTGACTACGGTACAAAGCAAAAATAGATCGATAAATAAATTAAATCTTTCTTGAATCTTCGAATTGCGTAGTCAAATAATATTAACCACCTTCTCCAGGTTAGTTACACCTGCATATTTCCTGTTTATTTATATTCAAGGAACTTGTATTATGAATGGCAGTCGAAATACATATATCCGTACTTTGTATATATGCAAAACCTCAGATTATATTTCTAATGTCTATATATAATAATTATTTATAAAATGGTAAACAATTATTACTTTAATGAGAGTAAATCCCACTTTCTGAAAATCGCAATTGTCACCTATACGGACTATATGCACGTCTTATAGTTTTATGTCATCATTTAAGTTATACGGGAGCGCCCAAGTTTATGCTTGAACTTGCACAAAGTCATGACCGTCCCTAAGAAAATTCTCTGTAACAACGTTGAGTCATGTTTAAAAAATCATTAACTTGATAACGGAAGTACGGATCAACCCACCTACGTGAAGAGCGTCATTTACTCAAATCTTCTAATGTGTCTCATCTCAGTTTGCTATCATCAAATTATGCACCCTGTCCACGTAGTGTTTTGTCACGAGAGAAAGCGTATACATCATATATAAATAATTCCATATATTCCAGAAATTAGTGAGGTATAAATAATTCCATGTATTTTAGAATAAGTAATTATACAGTATATTTAAATTAGGTATTATAGTTAGCTGATTAAGGTAAATCATAATTAGTTGTTCCTACATATAACTACATTACGACTTACGACCGTAACACCTTGTTAATTAACAATTGAGTCATATATCTGATGGAAATAACATTAAATTCCGTATCATCTATTTGACTGCGATAGTTCTATATAGATCAAATAAAGGAAAATTCATGGAGTATAATATGGAGTGTATGGAATTTAACCAACTCTCTTTAACGGCTCTAATGGAATTTAATATAACTGAAATGCAATTTCCTTGTTTAAAATTGTGCTAAGGCTCCTTATTACAATTGCCAATAATAAGTAATGAGCTCCTGGCTCGGTAAATGGCAACTGCATTAATACCTTTACTTATACTATACCTTCTTACATACCTAATACTCCTGCATTTAATTTCGTTGCATTTAAAATTCAATGGGCTGTTCTCCGTCAAAATTTATTGAAATACTTTATACTATTGTGCTTAGAAACTATACATGTACTTTTGTAATGAAGGTCAATCCCACTAAAATAAACATAAATGAATAAAAACTTTTTTAACCTTTACCTACATAAGATCTAATATATATCATATATGATGTATGTACATATATTAATTCTATGTGTGATATGTCCAATGTGATAATTAATAACATATGTGACCAACCTAAAAAAGAATATACGAGGATTTTCGTATCAACTTCCTTGATGTTGGTAGCTGTGACTGGATAACACACGGTCACAAGTCACAATTACTATTGCAGCTCCAATGACCCGATGGCAAGGAAAATTACCGGCGAAAGCGCAAATGGAAAATTATTGGAAATGTACATAGATGTGTGTACAGATAATCTCAGATATATCATTCAATCCGTGTGATATTTAAATGTGCATGTTACAGCGCATTAATAGATGAGAATAGTAATAACTTTTGTCAATAGTAAATATGATAAAGAGTTACGCCGCACGGCACGTCGGCATTTATGCGAGTGCAGAAAGTGTGAGTGAGCACATTTTATTATTATCACATAGTACAGTGTATGCCTCAACATTAGTAAAGTAGTATCATGTAGAGTTCAGAGAAGCTTATAAACGTGCTTGATAAGTGATAAAGCACACATGTTAACTATTTATCGAATGCAAATATTCTGTTTGGCTGGTATTTTACATCTATATGTATTGCATAAATGTATTCTAAGCTTCCTCAGTGAGGCTTTAATTTACGTACAAAAGCGTTAAATTCATCGCTGGAGATACTTCACGATAATACATTTAAAGCGCATCTTATAGTACATATATAAGCACTTTGGGTAATTCAAGTAATTGTAATTATTCCCAATGTGCCCTTAATTTTGAAATAATTAGGTATATATAATTACTTAGAAGTAGATATCAAACATTCTGCAAACTCTGAAATCAAATAGTACATGAAAAGTGCAAGTGCTTTGTAACTGTCACTATATAAACAGAGCGATAAAAAAGTCATTTGAGCCAAGAAATGAACTGCCAGCTGTCAAAGAGAGCAAAATGACAATTAGAAAACCCTGAGCTGTAGGTGGGCGAGGGATTACAGTGAATCCATTCGGGTACATTATCTGATAATGACAATAATGTATATCTTGGAAAACAGTTCAGTCGAAGATGCAATTCGTTGATGTGTGTAAAAATGAGAGCAAATCTTATTTAGTTAGAGTAAAAAGAGTACATGTCATTTGATAAATTCAGCCAAAAGAATTTAAGGAAGGACATATATTACGTCAATTAAATGAAGCTTCTCATCTTTGGTTTGTATTTACGGTAGGTTATAGTATAGATAGCATTTTTGCTTATATACTTTGCACTTCCGATAATATCGATAGGAAAATTTAGATACTTAACTATAATTTGCTTGTATTTTGCCACTGTTGTTGTTGGAAATGTTCATGCAATTTGATAGGAAACGCTCGTGTGTATCTTGTATTCTGCTTCTCCTGCGTCCATATGTACAATGTACTTAGGATTAGAGTGCAATAAAAGTGACAGTGTTTATAATTACACCTGCAAGCCTTCCACATGTGTTCCGTGAATAATGAGGAATTTTGACGACTGCTACGGACTACTTGTCACAAGTGCATTTCCACAAGAGATGCCAGAGTGAATAAAGGTTGAGGTGAAAGTACTTAGGTATACTCAAGTATATGTCAGTACCTATATAGGAACTATAGAGATAGTTCGGTTGTCTGTCTCAATCGGTTCTTCTTCCTCAATAGCGCAGTATTAACAAAAAATCCGGAAATTGTTTTGTTGGATAATCTACGTGTACTCTTATATCCTAAACTCCATTCAGCATATCAAATGGTGATTGATTAAGTTGCGGGAACCCACTCGAATGAATCTTTTTATCCGTCAGTGTAGATTTATATATATATTAAGTATCGTATACATCTGTAGACAATTCTATAACTACAAGCATGACTTCAACATGACATCACTATGCTTTGCGATGTTCCCTGATATAATAATGTAAACTTACACTGTGTTTATTATTTTGCACATTTTAAGCTCGCCGTCCCCAAACCATTCCTATTATAACGTATATCTTTGTATTTACAGTCCATGCCCTTCAGAATTTTGATGATAGTAATAAATTATAATTTAATAATAATTATAATTAGTTTTGTCCATGTACAAATTTCGATTAAACACAATTTGGACTGCACAATAGCACAATAGTTTTAAATAATTCATTCAAAATACGTATACATAGAAGATGATTTGGGGCAAGATAAACTACCAAAATAGACTGGGATACCTAATAGGAAAAAATAACAAAATGTAAGGTCGGGTTTCAAGTCAACATTTCCAACTTTCGCTATAGCTACAACTAATATTTGCATTTATTTTGATGGGGGCGTTAATACAGTTGCTGCCATGGGACCCGATTTCATGGGAATTAGCTCCGTTATAAAGAGCACAGCCGCTGGAGTAATCGTTCCCACGGCGTCACACCAAAGCAGCCTGTTGAATGGATTCTTCAATCAAATTTGTCATTTTATCACGATCATCCTGCGAGCAGAACAAGGAATATTATTATTATTAACTTAATACTTCGTTAAACTGAACACGCAATAAGCCCACTTGGAAACAATTATCCAGTCTAAATTTCGTCAGTGGTTTCAATAAAACACTTACGATAACTCCTTATTAGTCTCTTTATACAATGGAAACATGGAAAATTTTCAAACAATGTTGTGAAAGGTAGACATGTCGTGCTAGTAATACAACTCTTGGCGTTAAATAAGCTAAATTATATATACCCAACCTACCTACATATATGTTTACAGGTACTTACCTACCTATAGGTAAGTACCTGTAAACCTACATGTAGGTATGGTGTATCACATAAAGTGTACAGTTACCTCAAGAAGTTCCAAGAATGAAAAAACTGACAGGACATATGCATGGATCCAAGTTAATTAACACAACAGATGTACACCAAAAATAAGTAAAACAATAACCAAAGTAATTATGTGGTATTGTATTTTTTGTTTTCACCTCATGAATGAATCCATGGATAACTAGTTCGCTGGCTAATTCGAATGGTGTATCAGTCTCACTAACAACGCAGGATAATTTCCGGTTCATCTTATCGTCCATTCTGACCAGAATTGTCATCTAAAATCAGCATAAACAGTCTCTGAATAAGCAATCGTCTTTTATCAACTTAATACTTTGAACTGTCGTTCATAAAAGTTACCTCATGTCGAACAATATACCAATCGTAAGTATAATGTATAAGTATTCAAACTATGTTACTGGGATAATTAGAGCGCTCAATATAATATACATAAGATTTATTTAAAGAACAACAACAAGATCACCAAGCACAAAGTTTCATTGTCTGCACAGAGACAATTCATTAACGCTCCTATGCTCTCAGTAATATTCATAAAAATATTAAAGCTTAAAAAATATTAAAAAATTTCATACATGTAATCCTTCCCCTTCTTCAACATGCTTAATATTGCACATCATGTTGACGACGCGCCTATTTTCCGAGTCAATGGGTTCAGGACTTGAGGATTTCTCGCTACCACTTTCTTCGGTAGTGGAAGCATGTTGCCTCGAAGGTAATGGAGGTACGGGAAGATCAAAGCATGTCAGTGGGTAAACTCCAATTCTGCAACGAGTAAAAACAATGTATAGCGTCCTGCCCGAGAGCATATTTATGCTGGTCTAATTCACATAATATCTTGGTCTCTATGCTTACTCATGTTCCATTAATTTGTCAAATTGTACTGCAACAGGATCATCAGACGTACAAAACTGAGGGTTGGAATCAGTTTCTTCACGGTCTACTGACAAAGAGTAACTTTCCGGATACTTAATTTCTGCTACAATAATTTCAGGGGCGTATTGTAAATGTAAGACTTCATTTGTATTGGGTTCCAAAATGTTCTCTAGACAAACAAAATTAAATTGGAATTATTGCACTTTATCTAACTCATTATATACAATTAACATACTGCAAACTACATTATAAATAGGAAATGACGTTATAAAGGGGTTGCCTACACTTTATAAGCATGTCATGGAATTGCATTTAAATATATAATATAATATAATGGTAAGGGATAGTTCATATACATATTTTATAAGTTCTCAGAAGTACTTACGAATGATATCACTAATCATCGGGGGTTCTTGTACTTCTGGATACTCCGGCGGCGAATTTATATGATCGTTAGTTGATATTTGTCCGGAATCGTTATTTCCTTTCATTTTAAGCACCGGCATTTCCGAGGTACACAGGCCAAAGGAATACATATCAACACCTGAGGTATCTGGCGAGTATTCTGAAAGGAAATAAATACGTACATAGATAAACAGTTGTGAAATGATCATTTTACAAGGTTTTTTTTAGCTATAGCAAGCGTAACTGTTACAGTTTGTAAAGAAATATTTCAGTAAACAAACAAACAATGAGTATACAATAAAACAAACATAATTCCTGAAAACTTACCATGATCGGACCCCTCTCTGGAGTCACTAAAATCTGGATTCACCATGCTTTCTTTCTGGTTTACTTGTCTCTCTTCTCCCCAAAGCAATAAAAACAATGTATGATAGTAGATTTATAGAGATAGCGCTGAATAAATGAAAACCGCCAACAACTGCAAAAACTTAAAAACTTCAATACACCAGCTCAAAACGTTTAGACTTGGTGGCTGCAATCTCAAAGAAACTATATAAAATGTTTCTCCGGAAAAGATTAGTTGTAGTCTCTCACAAACTATGATCAGAAATGCTGACAACTCTAGAACCGCAGTAGCTTTTGATTGTGCTCTTCACATGGAATTCTAACACCGTAACCGCATCTCTCCATCAGGTAAGGCTAAAATAAGATGTATATGGGAGAGTTCGTAATTTAGCTGAAGATGAAAATATCTCGTAAGAATTACCATGTTAAATTCAAGGAAGCACCAGCAGACAGCGTGTCGTCAGGAAAAGATTCGGGAGGGAAGCGGGGTCAACATGAAACTGAATGTGCGTGAACAACACTTTGACTAATTAAAACAGAAAGTAAAAAGATATTTGCGTACACATTAAGGAACGCACGAAAGTAAAAGCTTGGCATGCAATGCTGTTTGCATTTGAATACCGGAGCTTTTCTTCACAAGCGACAGACTTGCAGTGATAAGCTTCTTATGTAATTAACTGTTTGCCTATATGCAAAAATGAACTGCACAGAAGAAGAGAAGCACTCAAAGTTACTTGTATATAAAAGCGAATATTGTCTTGAAACTTTGCAAGAGAGAGTGACAATATGAAGTTGGAACTTGACTACTGGGAAACTTCAGCAGAGACAACTTATAGCATACGTAATATAGTAATAGTGCCCATTAAAATCTTGGAAACTGTACAAAAAATGGTTAGAAGATTTACAATTTTGCAAAGTGGCTCGGAGGGTAAAACTGTAGTTATGTTGAGGTAAGATAAGAAAGTAGCAAAAAGCAAATAACTCGTCAAGCTTTAGTACACTGCACGCACATATCTGTGTATCCGTATAGTTCGGAGTTTCGGAGAAGGAAATAAAATTAGACTTCAGGCATGCTAACTCCCGCATTGTGCAGCAGAGCAAGAACGTGAAAATTCCTCAAGTTGTCTCAGCAAGATTTGACACAGTGATGAATCGAGTGAGGAGCCGCATCAGCAAATAAAACCCCACATTAGTATTAATATACATGGTATTAACATTTTGCCAAAAAATTGCTATATCATATGTATTTGCGTGTATCTTCCCAGTATATGTATAATCTATGCGTATGCGTATTCAGTATACTTACAATGCGGTTCAGGAACGGTCAGGATGTTGGCCTCATAACCTCCACAACATACTCCGAGTTTTAACTAGTTTTAGATCTAACCCTAACTATTTATACTGTATGCTCAGCAGTTCATCACTGTTGGTGCAACCAACATTTCCTTATCTCTCCTCCTGTATATTTCCCAAGGAATATTATCTGTACTTGCAGTTTTGGCAGTTACTGTAAATATACCAACAAGTACATATACAATTAACAAATTTGGCAGTTACCATAAGTCCTTTAAGCTCATGTAGTTTGAACTTACTATAGTGTCCTATATAATTGCAGTTAAATACACATAAACATAGTATAATAATAATTTAATACAACATTTAATACAGGCATTACATTATTAAAACACAGAATGACGATTACAAAAATTCTCCCAGCATTTTTAGAAATGTTGCCAATACAAATGATGACGCACTCAACTCAATCTACTGATGCATAAATTTCCTAGAGAGATAATAAGTGACCTGAAAATCCTCAGATACCTGTGATGAAGCAATATATTATAGACGCATAGAAATAGAAAGAACCCCAATGTTGACATGAACATTTCTTTGTGCTAAATAAAAATGACATCACATGCTATATAGTAAATTCACGTTATGGTAAATGGTTTTTCGACGGCCATGAAGGAATGTACAAGTAAGTGAATATAAATAGGATTGAAATTATTATTTATTGACAAAGTAAAAATTTTTGAAGATATTTTCTATGTTTTTATTATTTATTTATGTAAAGATGCTTACATAAAATATATCTGTAAATGCATTGAAGCGGAAGGAATTCATTCAATAAAATTCAGGGATTGTCACAATTATTTATACTAAATTTCCCCCCATTACTTCTTGGCTGTCGTCTCTTTTCGGGGGTATTAAGCTTCATTATACGCTGCTGAAACTTGAGCAAATAAATAAATTCAGCTGTCATGTATTTATTGTGAGACTTGAGAGCATCAAATCTAAGCGAAGTTGATACAATTATTTTTGAACATATCAAAAATTATTGGGAATTAAAGAATAAAATAATAGCAACTATATAGATATTACACATGAAGAGGTGCGGTATAGTGTGCCAAGTTTTAGAATATTATGTTTTGTATTTACATTACCCCTAGAGGCACATTAAGGTATAGTACATGTGGAAATCCAAAATGACAGAAGGTCCCCAACTTGCCACCGCAGTGCATTTGGTCGTCCAAACTCTAAATGATCCTCTCATTCTTTGGAATATGAAGAAATGAAAAATTTTCCACAACTTATTCTTAGCATAGAAATTTTCCATAAACCGTGTCGTGACATGTCAGCAGTGCATGATTTCAGCCTTTATATATAGTAAATAAGACATTTATGTATATTTTAGAAATGTCTTATTTACTATACAATATTCCTTAAATTGTTGGCGCTTGTACTATACTATGTTATAGAATCTCCACCAGGTTTGAAATTGTTTTCAAATAAAACAATTTTACAAAATGTTTAGTATTCTGGTCGTTGGAATATCGACAGCGTTGCTAAATGTGAAAGCAAAACTTTGTAAGAGTAAAACCCAGATGATCTTACTGGCCCAAAAACCAATGCATTTAACAACGCTGAAACTGTAGCACAACGTAGCAGTTAGCAGAATTCAACCATTTAGAAAGTATACACGTGCAAGGAGGGTTTTATTATCTGACATCGTATTAGCCACTTTTCTTGATAATATAGCAATGCTTTTTAAATGTAATCTGTGGCAAACTCACCTGAAAAACCATTCAAAATTGCGTCATTCTTCGAAAATCAATATTGTATACTTAAATCAATCCACCAATATTGTACTTAAATTAAATATGCTTTGTTATTATTTTTCAATAAATAACAATATTAATAGGGCTTATTGTATATTTCATGTAAAGAAAAAGGTTGCAGGTCTCGCTTCGTCGTATTTTTACTGCTCTTTTATAGTGAAAAACCTTATTGGTCCTGGGAATCAAGATGTCGATGAAGTCTCTTACCACCCCCCCCCCCCCCTCCGACGCTTTATGCAATCTTAACCCTTTTAGCACAGTGTTTACAAGCATTGTATTTGAGATTACCCGGAACCTGAACTATTACCATGTGATTATGTTATACTTACAACTATATGCAACAATGCGGTTCTTATAATGATTTATAATATTATCATAAAATAGATACTCTCATACTCTATACTTCACATTGATAGGTAAGATATCTAATTTAGTGGTGTCACTCTACAACGTTCGTGTTGCGTAACAGAATTTATAAGCAACATGGCTGTGCGAGGGGGAAGCTTGCCAGTGATACACAAGCGCGCAGCGCTATATAATAATTAGCAGTGAAGTTAAATTGGATATTTAATTTCGTGGTGTATTTAATCAGTCAATTAAAAGGTATTTTTATTATACTCGAAGGAAACTTTATCCCCAGCACCAATAATATAACACACCCAAAGCATCAGAGTAATTTGTAACGAATTCTGCGGTGGAGGAACAGGAAACGCGCACTGATAATAAATAAGGTTCATATTATATACCTTGGCAATTGTATACATAGGTTCTTATCTTCCCTTCAAATCTCAGTGCTATTGACAGTCATACCCTAAAATCGAACTCTATATTCCATAAAAAATAATTACATTAAAATGGCAAAGCTTTAACATCAAAGCCTGAAACGTTATTTTTAAAAGCTTTCACATCAAAGCTTTAACAAGCATATCAGCGTGTCAAACAGTAAGTTAAAATAGATTCGGTATATGTGTGTACATACGTAAGGTAACCCTGTTAAAAATAGGTTTTGATCTTTTAATGCATATTTGTATGTATATTTATAGGTATAAATATATATTTGTGACCTCTGGACACTCTGGATCTCTTGCTTGGAGACCACCACCGTTCGATTTGGACGGCCCTTTAATCGAAATCCAGGTATACAGGAGTAAGTGCGTATGATAGTGGGCCACACGATCAGTGATACGAGGTCGTGGGGTTGTTTTTTATTTGATGGACAATCTTCAGTTTTAATACGTATATAAATGTGTTGGATGAATGAGAGAGTTGTAATACATATAAGGTATATTTGCATGAGCTTTTTTAAACAGTCAGTGTCGAACGCTTAAAGGTCGAGGATGTCAGTTGACTATAACGAGCTGTACCAGGAGTTCATAGTTTTAACTTCCTCTCCGTCAGCATCATCGTCTTCACCGGTACCATCTCCATCATCTCCTCAACAACAAGGCTGTACCGGAAGTAGGAAGAAAAAGGCTTGCAGTCCGACATCGAATAAGGGCATTATGAGTTCTATTCAACTCTTGAACGAGTCAGGGTCAGATCATCTAGTGAGTCCTCAAGTATCGACTAATGTGGTGACAAGTGTTGTGAGTTCGTCTACATTTTCGAATCCGCATCCGTATTGGCACCAACAACAACAACAGCATCAGCCGCCGTTCGGTGAAAAACGTAAGGACGTTTCTCCTTGTGCTCCATCACCGAGCTCACCGACTGAGCCACCAACGAAAAAACAAGCATTTAAGGATGGGAAAGATGACAACAATAATTGTTTTGGCGGAAGTAACCAAGTACCCGGGAATTGTGATCCCACACCGGTCACGGGTGTCGGAGCTCAAAGTTCTACAAGTAGCATTAGTTCTGTCAACAACATGGGTAAAAATTTTCGATATTGATACAAATTGTTATTACATTTTCGTTTTATAAGAAAAGGCTATATTGCTGTTTGGAAAGTAGATTTTTACAAAAAAAATGAGTTGCAATGTCATTTCGGTAGATTCTTGAAATGTATAGGTACTACGATTCCCATATATGTATACTGATAAGATTGCTTTATTATAATGATTTGAATACAAAGTAAAAAATAGTAACTACACGGTCAGTCAGTGCTACGTCGTATAATTTCGTTATACGGCACTGCGGTTGATATTTTGTTCAAGTTGAATGAACCATGTTTTTGGAATGCAAATGTATTAAGACATAGGACTGAATAAGTAGAGCAGCCTTTCATCATTTAATTTTTCGATGTTTTCCTTGACCACTTGAAAGACTTTTGATAAGAAATTATTTATTGGGTACCTTTTGATGGCGATTAGATAATGCAAGAATCTATAATAGATTTTATCATATAGTGATTAACCATTGATTTAATTACCATTGATTTAAATGTACATACTTACAGGTTCGTCTCAAGTGAACACATCCCACTTTCCCCGAGAGAATCATACGCAAGGCGAATTGGAAGGAACGTCATGCGTTATAATTCACAAGCCCCCGCATCACTTCAATGAACTCCGAAGACTACTCACAACAGGTCCATGCTCCAGAAGCTCTAGCTATAATGATAACTTTCAGTCAGCACCACCATACATGTCACAGGCTCCCAGCTATTTACCACCTTACCCAACAATGATAAATGGAACGAATGTTCACTCATGTTCGACCAGTCAAGAAAACTGGATGTCGCAGCCAAATCAGGGTAACATGGAACGACTTTCGCACGATTCCATGGAGAGCCACAACCATCAAAATATGCAGATTCACCAACTTTCGAATGACAACGTCGAAGAGGTAGTCAAATTTAACCCTTGGGCACCGAGTCAAGACGGCCCTGCTTACCCTGGTGGTCTTGAAGTTCTTTGGAAGGAAGTTAATGAGGAATGTCGAAAATTAATGACACCCCAAGATGTTCCGGACACTGCTCGGTCCCGTGGGTACTTCACGGTTAGTGAGTTGTTGCATTTGAAGAGGAACTTACAATCAAAATACAATGACATCGCAAATGGCGTTCTTCATCCTATCAGGAGTCCTCCACTGTCAGCCACAGCCGTAGCGGCCGCAGCTGCTGCCGCTCAAGCAGCGGAAATAATGAATGCAGGAGTGGGAGGTATCGTCAAGGAGGCTTTGGATGTTTTAGACGAGCAACAGCAGCATCAACTTACAAATATTGTCAATGGAAATGAAGGGATTCAGCATTCTTCTCTGGATTCCACTGTCATTCATCAACCCGACGGAATGCTGGCCACAAACGCTTCAAAAATGTATTTTAATGGACAATCTGAATTGAAACACGTTCCTCCTCCAGCTTACAGAACCAGTACCTTAGTATTGAAGTTGCTTCAAATCGGAAATCACTGCATTCGCTCATTTTTCGAAAACAATCCAAATAGACTGAAAGTCCTTTACAATTCTCAGTAAGTTATATTTGCTTAATAATGAAATTACATACACTCAACGTTTTTAAAACGTAAATCTTTGGCCTTCTGACGTCGTGTTGTTATGTAAATTTGAACCATTTTTTCTTTCTTATAGGAGGCTTACGTACGAATGTCATTTACCATCCATTCAAAGACTCGATGCCCCCCAATACCAACGGAGGGTATTAACTATTGACGTCAATTTTGATCAAATCACGGATATAAAGTTTGGTTCCGACAAAGTAATTAAATGCTTATTTAATTGAACATTTTATTGAAACTTTGTAAACTTTTAAGACAAGATACTATTCTGATTTCTGACAACATGCTATGAGATTGATATAATTATCTCTAAATTATGATTACAGATGATTCTACAGGTTGAGGGAACACCCATTTTAACTGTGTCTCACAACTTGGCCAATGAAGTACCTCACGCTCCCACGTTGACGACTTATGATCAAAAACTTCTCGAAGAAATTGACAAAGGTTCCTTGAAACTGACGCCATGCCATCAAGTATGTTTTGCTATTTCAAAAAACGTTGTTTATGAACGAGCAATTATGAGACGGCAATGATTTTATGTGAACTTCAAAATGTTACAGCTTTTCTTCATAAACGAGAGACTGGTTCAAAATCTGAAATCTCAGCTAAAGGAACATCCTAAATTCCGCCACCTTCTTAGCCAAAGTCAAATTCCCATTCATGGACGTTAGTATCTCTTTAATGACGGGGAAATAATGAGATGCCTGTGATAAAAAGATCAATCTTAACAAGACCATTGCATTATAACTACATGGAAATGACAACGACAACACATGCTCCCACAATGGGCCACAAAGGCACGTAAGGTAAAAGTAACTAAATACAAAAGATACAAAATGAATTTAAACCGTAGCATTGGCAATTCAAAAAATTAGATTATTTTACTTAGAATAGTTTACGTTTATAAATGTGTGTATCTGCACAAATTGTACTCCGGAATGCGTCAATGTACATTAATGCTAGTATTCGTTCAATAAAATCCAGGGATTGTCAAATTATTTCTGCGTAATTATCAATATGTCATAGCATTGCTTTCACCGAATTATGTTCTTATCACGCCGTCAAAGGAATAAGTTCCAAGAATTAACTGAAAGTAACACCTGGTAAGCTGTGATTGTGAGCATCGACATGCGAAGTAAATAGGAAGTTTTGCAGATATCTAATATGAGTTAAACAATAAACAACACCAAATGACACGGTGAGGTTTTAGAAGACCTTGTATATACATTACCCCTTACTTATTCTAACCTCAGAAATTAACCGGGTAAGCATTTCATGATTTAAGCTTTGGTAAATACACATACTCGTACTGCAAAATACTATAAATTGTTGATACGGGACAAAACAGATTTGTCAAGTTTTAAGTGACTTGCAGGTAGGCAGGTATACATATTTATAATTTACATTTAGCCTGTGCTGGAATTATAGAGTATGTACGTTGCTAAATGCATCTACAAAACTTTGCCAGTGTTAAAATCCCGAACTTCACGAGTTTTAACAACGAGGGAACTATTACGTCAGCGTTATTAACAATTTTGAGGCTGTTGGATGTGAAGACTAGAAGTATCAGGTCCAATAAAATCTTTTAACAATTTTAGGCATTTTATTTAATGTGCGAAAACCGTTCACAATAGCATCATTTTTCAAAAATCATATAAATCAGTGTAAAACTGGAATAACCACAGATAAATTGCGAAAATATCATAGCTCAGCTGAACCTTGCCTTCTACAATCCAATAAAGCTATAAACTACCTTTCCGAGCTAATTTATGTATAGCAATTAAGTAATTATTACTATATACACAATTAGTAAAAGTAAAAAGTCAGTCATTATAAAAGGAAGTTTTAAAATTTAATAAACAGGAAAACTTTGGTCTACATCTCGAGCCCATGCGTGAAGCCCTCCTTCAATGTCCTTGATGACCAAGTTTAGGTCTGCAAACTTCTCCTTCATCAATCTGACTGCTCTTTGGGAGTCATTGCCTCGACGACACACCACATAGACTGAAATATACAAATTGTCATAAGGAAGCTCGTTGTCAAGAAATTTAATACAAGTAAGCTATTTCGCAAGTTAAATATATGACGTTACCATGAAGATCGCCACTTCCTTGCACAACCCTCGCAAGTCGTGCTCGCTCTTTGAGAAACCTTTTGAGGGTATCCATACTCTTGTCTGAGTACATCTGACTGTACGGAACATTCATGGAAACATCAGGGATGGCGCAAATCTCCAACTCCTGTGGTTCTCTGACATCAATTAAAACATGTGGAGTATTTTTGCTTTTTGAAATGGACTCGTATTCAGTAGGAGTTATCCTGTCAAACTGCTTCAAAATCTTCACATGACGATCCTGGAAAACAAATTCATTATACAATTAATTCCAATGTTATTCACAGTAAAAAATCGCACACATTCACTTTAAGCGAGAATATTATACCAGTATAAATAAAATGTTTAAATATATACTATTTCATATTTGATCACATAACCCTATTCTTGTAATATGTCAAAATCTTTACAAAAAATAATAAAAAATTCCAGCATTATGTCCATGCATACTAAATATGAACGAGCCTTGACGCATATATACTGGTATAACACTCACTTTATCATCAAAACTTGAGCCACAAAAAGTTGGGTAATCGTCCATTAGTGCTGTGATTGTGGGATTATCGCCACAGATAGCACAGGAAGATTGTTTTGATCTAATTTTGACATCCGTGAAGGTTCCCTGTAGGCCGTCGAAAATGAGCATTTTACCGACGTATGATGGTCCAATGTCACTGAGCAATTTGATTGTTTCCAATGCTTGTAAGGTTCCAATTATGCCTGGAACTAATTCAATAATTTAAGTGTGAGGAAAATCAAACCAATTATACGTATTAATCAAAACCTGCTAAGCAAAATATTCCATATTTATGGTACGTATATATAACTTGAATGAAACTTACCAGCACCAATAACACCACCGTCAGAACAATTTGTAACGAATTCTGGAGGTGGAGGAACTGGAAATAAGCACCGATAACAAGGTCCTCCTTGGCAATTGTACGTCGTTATCTGGCCTTCAAATCTCAGTGCGCTATTAATGATCACCATAAAGTCATATATTCCATAAAAATAATCTCCAAACTAATGACTAGAGAGTATTGCGTAGGACTAGTAGCATTGAAAAACAACGAAAATAAGAAATACCTTCCTGAAACAAGAGGTCGTTTTGCGAATATGCATGCGTCATTGAGCAAGTAGCGGGTAGCCGCATTGTCCGTACAGTCCAGGACTACATCGTAGCGACTTACGATATCCTGTGCATTAGCACAAGTAAATGGTTCTTGAAACAAATCCAGATCCACGTTTGAATTTAAACTAGAGTACAACCAAAACAATTCACATGTTTAATACAAACATTTTTGTTGTTCATTCTATACAGTATCTGTAAATTAGTTATTATTTTACGCTCCACAACATAAATAGATGATAGTAAAAATGTAATATCAAGTAAATAAGAATAATTCTTATTTAATTAGCAAATGAATTATAAATTAGCTTAAAAAATTCATTATTGCAATTACTTCGAAATGAACGCTTTTGCTGACTGTGACTTTGGCAAGCCAATGGTTGACTCATTGTGCAGCACCTGTCGGTGTAGGTTACTCAGTTCCACCGAATCATAATCCAAGAGTCCAAGACGTCCTGTAAAAACCACGGGCAGAAAATATTGTACACACGTACTCAATATAGTAATACCAAGGGGGAAATCACCCTCCGTAACTTGAGTCGTAACTGAATAATTAATAGCATTAGGCTATCTTCTTCCCGCTTACCCACTCCGGAAGCAGCCAGGAACATTGCAGCCGGACACCCCAGACCGCCCATTCCCACGATCAATACGGAACCCTTCTTCAATTTTACTTGACCTAAAAAATTCCAAATAAGCTTGTAAATATAAATTCTTATAAATATACTGCATTTACTTCCTACAATATTTAAGAAATCATTACCACGATGCAAAATTGCAAACATGAGACCATATGAGACAACATGAGACATACCTTGTACCCCTAATTCGGGTAGAATCATCTGCCTGCTATACCGGCCTATCTCGTTGTTGGATAAATGCGGATCTTCTTTGGAGCCCATTCTAAAATCCAAATAGATGTTTTATAGTTAAAATATAAATAATATAAATCCAGAAATTCTTAATCTCAACAAATTAATGACATGCCGGTGAATCTTGCTTTTGTAATATTATTGATTACTACACAGTTTAATTTAATAGCCGAATTAATGAATCACGCATTCCAATTGATTAACAAAATATGATTAATTTAATAGCGTTAAAAACTACAATAATAACAATATTATTATTCTAGGAGAGTGAAATTAAATTCTAGAAATTAAAAACCTGAAAGATGGAGAAATTAGTGAATGTCGATCCTTGAGTATAGCTGCACCAAAAATTATTTGGGTAGTATTTTAAAAAACCGATACCCAATGTCCTCACACTCAATGGGACCGGATATTGAAGCAATTGCGTTAATTTTTAACTTCCTGCTTAAATTTGAAGTCGTCCCTGTAGTGAGCAATTGCTTTGTGTCACGGAATCAACAACAAGAAAGAGTTGAAAGAGTCAAGAGTGAGAGAGTGAAATGCAATGTGAAGTGACTGTGACCACTCGAATGAAGACTGATTTATTGTGTGGTTTTTTGCAAGGTTTCAAACTTCTACTTTGTACAAAATCCACCTCCACCAGTACGCATAAGGGCGCGAATGAACGAAATTCTGCATGACAGACAGGAAAACACATGGAGTCCACACACCACAAGGCCAAAATAAATTGTATTATTTTTATATATTTGAAGTCAAAGAGATTACCATTTATTAAATTCTTTAACAATGCACTTCACAGCGAGAGATATTTTTGTATAAAAAAAAGATAAAAATAATTTTAGAATTAGAATTATTCTAGTCAGATTATACTGACAAATGACAAAAATTTTAAGCTTGCTGAGCACGTTGGAAAATCTTTTTCTGCATGTCTTCATTCTGAAGCTGCTCTAATGTGAGGAGAGAAATTCCAAGCTGATCTTCTCGAGTGAAAGGTTGGGCCATATGCTTGAGCCATTTCTTGGAAACCTGGGGAAATAATTGTAATTATTAAATAAAGAAAATTTAATTTATGTCTGGATTCATTTAATTAATTTATGAAACGAAAAAGTTTATAAAACATGGACACTTGCCTGGACTGCTTCCTCGACGGACAAGTTACAAAATGAATCTCTCAGGTGTTCTTGAATCCATTTGGGCAATTTATTTCTTTTGTCGGAGCGGGAAAATCTCTAAAAAAAATAGTTGTATAGATTGTTTAATTGTTTAGTAACAGGCATGCATAGCATCAGTAAAAATCAAAAAAAAATTTAAAGTAAATAAAATACATAAATGTGTAAACGTTGGAAATAGCAGCAAAACTAAAGGTCAAATATTCAATTTACCTTATCAGCAAATATCATGATACCATAATCAGTCTTTCCTCGTAAAGCCCTCCCCACACATTGAGCGGCATGTCTCATGGCATCAAACGTTAAGAAATCATTTTCTTTTATCTGTAATTTAGTAATTATTTTTAAATAGTAACATAATGATTTAGTAATTATTATGATGAGTCATACAACTGTGGTTAAGTTCAGTGGCATATGTACTGGTTATTAACAATACCTGGAAATTATCTCTTAAGTATTCCAGTCGAGCTTTTAAAATTCTAGATTGGGTGTAGACGTACGGAATACCAAACATAAGGACAGCTCTGCCAAGATGGTGATCGAAATCGACACCTTCAGAAACTTTACCCCTTGCAACAGACAGAAGAACAGCTCCGCGTCCATTTTCACACGCCTGCAACAATTTTAATTTAGGCTAAAATTCCGAAAAGATCTGATAGAACGGAATCCATTCATTAAATATAATAAAACTACCTTAATGTAGTTGAATAGAGCCAAACTAGTTTCAGCTGCATCTTGAGTCTCAATGAACAGTAATTTGTACTTCAGTAGTTCATCAATGATCTTTAAATCATACCAACTCGCGACTACATTTTCCATATAGAGGTAAGATGTGAAGAAGCAAACCATACCATCAGGAACGATAGATGCCATTTCAACTAATAAATTTCCATAATTACGGATGACAGATATATCTTCACGAGTCTCATACTTCGATGACATGGCCACCTGATCATTTCCTTTTGAGACAATCTATGTATTCAATGAAGGGAATGTATCAAAACGATAACAATTATTAAAATTCTAAGCAAATAATAATGAATTAATTAAAGTTACCATCGGAAGGATACACTGTCTGGCTAAAGTCATAGTGAACGACGTCATCAATTTAGGTTGAAAATCCAAAATTTTCGGGTACATATCTAATGGCGACAAGGTTCCCGAAGTAATTACAACGGACTGAAATCTATTGAATACTGGCTTGATCGCAAGAGAAGAATCTAAGCAACTAAAGTGCAAAATAGGATTTGAGACCGTGGGAGATTTCTCATCAAAAGGTTCAATAATGATCGTAAATCCCTTGGTGTACGTAGATACCAGCGTAGCAAAGTGGGTTATCAATATCAATGGAGAAAAGTCGGATAAATCAGCGATCTCTAAAGTTTTGATTAAGGAGGCTAGTCGCTCGGCACAAAACCTAAAAAGCAAAACATTGTTGTTATTTTAAGTTACCCGATATAAATACAAAGGAGTATGCGAGTATCATTTCTTTTTGTAAAAGTACATATAGGTGTATATATTTACCTCAATGGTTTTCTATCAATACAAATTTTCCCATGAATATCTTTAAGAAAACCAGCCGGTGATTCCTGAACTACATGTTGCACACGCAATCTCATCTTAATATATTCCACAACTTTCTTCAAGAAGAACACAAAATGTTGGGCTTGACGAATATTTCCTGGTACTGCTTCCTGAAGAATTTCATCGGGTAAAACAGGATTGGCAAGAATAACATCCGTCTCCCTTCGAACACTAGCATCTCTGAGACCCTCAACCAACCTTGCATATTCTTCTCTCAATTTGTTTGTATCTGATACTCTCAAACTGCAAAGAATAATAAGCTGCAATGAAATTTAAAAATAATGATGTATGGTCAACAATTTTTATAAAAATGTTACTTACTCATCAATTGTTTTTTCCAAGACTTGAATATTGTTAGAACACTTATCCAAAATTCGCCTATTAATCTTGACACTCATGGAGTCAATGCATACATTATCTACAGAGCCAAAAGCAGTACATAAATATAAATTATGGAGTTACACATACCAATACAAATAAATTTTTTGCATCCGAAGTTACCTATGTTGTGAGCTTCATCAAAAACAACCACGGATGATTTGGTTATTTCCTTGGACACAATTTCAGCAATTTTAGGATCCAGGAGGTAATGGTAACTGTACACCACTATACTAGCAGTAGATATCTAGATTTCATAAATGTATTATTAGTAATTTGTAGCAAGGAATATTAGAGTGTTAAAAATTACAAAATTACTGCATATCTTGCTGCAAAATACGGGCACCATCCTTTCTCATGTCCGTAGTTTTTCAATGCATTCAAGTTGTAAATTCCTGCCGGTAAAGGGAATTCTCTACCGTCCAAATCAAAATTTTCAAAGTATTCACAAACAGGAACGGAATTATCTTTCTGATGACGAGCACGAACGTATGACGCTGTCAACTTCTGACATCCACCATCAACAATTTTTCCTTCCTTTCCCTTGCTTACCTAAAAACAAGGAAGTTGTGTTGTCAACATGAATTTTAATAATCTTAAATCCTATTCAACTACTTTGTTCACCAAGAACGCTTACATCTGGATGAATGCAGAGATTCTTCCTAGAGCTTAAAACAAGACCCACAAGCTTTTGTCGCTGTCCTTCCTGCTTTTCGTAATATTCCATCAAGTTTGACAACTCTGCCAGGACCTTTTCCATTTCCGGTAGAGTTCGGGAACAATACACCAGCTTCGATACATGATGAGGATTGAATTTCAAATAAGCTATAATAAGGGAGAGTAAGGAAACTGTTTTTCCCGTTCCTGAAGGCATTTCAAGCATGCAGTGACCCTGAAATAGCATCATAATTTCCACATGTTAATACTCGTAAATACAATATAGGAACCACTAAAATTGAAAAATTGCATGCGCTTCATCTATACCTTTGCATCCAAAGCCTTTTTCAGCTCCATCATGTAGGAAAACTGCTCCGGGTATATATAATCGTAGGGAAAGAGCACTTCCAATCCATCGACATTCAACCTGAAAGATTGCAATATATTACAACCATTACAATAACATCAATTTTATTTACTTATTACAACTCGCACATTATTCGCCAAATTACTGAACAAATAATGATAAAATAATTAATTACAGTACAGCAAAATATTTGCAATTTAATTTCTTACTTCATTGTAATGGGGTTTGTGCTTGTAATTTGAATTTGTAATTTTGAAATTTGTATAGAAGTCTGACGGGCGGGCGTTAGTGATTGCAAATTGCAATTTGCAGCAACTGCAACCGTTAGCCTGAATAATTCGTTTAATCCCTAAATACGCTTTTACCTATTAAAAGTAATAAATACTAATTAAAAGCACAGCGTTTACATTCTTCACCTTCCCTCAATCTCAATCATCTCAATGTAATTGTTTTCGCAGTGAAAACAACATAACAAAACAACTGAACGTCCCACCGGCAGAATTCATAAATACCGCCAGAATTTTTCCGCGGGAATACAATTCTCCCGTATGGTTTTTTATACACGTTTAAGTGGTTTAAGTATCATTTCACAATTTCTCATCGGTGAATTCATTTACCTAATTAACTTTAAATGTTATCCAACTCCGCTTGTTAATTTAATATGGTTACAGTGTTTAAGCTGGACGTTTTTGTACTTTTCTGTTCACGTTCCGGGTAAATTATTGGCATTTAAAATTATTTTTGTAAATATTGAAATTATTTTATTGCATTATTAATTGATTATTATTTTGTTTAATTATTATATGATTTTTGATATGGTTTGATTATTATTAGTTTATTAGCATTTTATTTTATTGCAAAGGTGATTTTTATTTACATCACTATTATTTACAATTATTAGACAATTATTTAGAATTATTCGGACTGTAACTAATATTTAAATGTGTTTATCTCCAGGTTGACCGTAAAGCCGACTGTAAAACACTATCATGCAAGATCTAAGAACAGTAAAAACATCAAGAATGCAATCACCAAATCATGTAGCTAAGTACAAAGTAATACTGTTTTGGATGATTGACTTACTCCAGTCACAATTGTACATACAAGCATGTCTTAAATGTTTTTTCTTGACACTCATGATGTCTCTCCTTAAGTCGAAACGGCTGTCAAAACTCAGGATCGTGGTGATGCCCCTTCCTTCGGAGTTGATTGAATGGATGTTTAGAAACAGTGAAAGGAAACATGAGGTTGATGTCAACAGGGTTGTATTTGTAAAGAAGGAGTTAAAGGATGAATATAATTTGTTTGATGTCCAGTGGGTCTGTTTAAAGTTGGTAGCCAAGTCTAGGGAAACATTTCCGTGCCAAGTCCTGGGACTGCCCATGTCCACCAGCATGACTGAATCAGCAGGGGACGCAGATATTCCTGGAACTATTTTGATGTACATGACCCCAACGGGTTTGCGTAATCTTAGGCAGAAGTCTGGCGCAAGTCTGGGCGTCCAACGGGACAAACTTATTTATACCATTTTTCCTTTGATGAAAAAAGAAATGAATTCTTCTACTCTTTCCATTGTCCCAGCAAAAACCGCTCACCTGTCAAGACTTAGTTCGTGTGGGGACAATTTAAGCACTCAAATTCTGGACAAGTACCTTAAAACTTATTTCCAGCACACCAAATACGTTGCTCAAGGAGATCTAATTACATTGCCTTCCGGAAATGCCATGGACGCTTCTCTCTGCTTTCAAGTCGCATCAGTTGAAACCAGTGGGGACGAACTTGTAATCAGTGACTTAGCTCTATATTCCATTTCAACGAACACTACCTCTGTGTTTCTACAGGATAAAGAATCCAATACTTTTCGACCTCAGATAGAACACCAATTCTTTTCATTTGGAGAAAACACAAGAGTCGTTTCCATTTGTGTGCCATGTTTAAAATCTTACCTGGACTCATTATCGGAGTGGATGCGAAATTTGACGACTGTGAGATCAAAGATAAAAAGTCAAGACAGTGCTAATTTCGAAGGGAAAAATGAATTATGGCCCAGCTGTCTTCTAACTGGACCTATCGGTTCTGGAAAGTATACTTTGGCTAAGACTCTAGCTCGTCAACTGGGACTTAATTTCTACAGCGTCAATATTGTCGGTCTTATGGGAGACACAAGTGCCTTTACGATAGCGAAGTTGTCTGCCGTTGTTCAAAAAGCTAGATCCTATTCTCCTTGTATTTTATTCATAAAAAATGTTCATGTAAGAGAACTTCAACAACAAAGACATATTTTGAACTATTTTGGAAATTATATAATTAATGTCTGTTTGCATCCTATAGTTGTTGGGAAAAGATAAGGAAGGGCAGGAAGACAAGCGTGTCACTCTCGCTTTCCTAGATCTATTGGATGAGATAAATAGTCTATACGGAACGAATACGGATTCTGACATTTATTTCATTGCGGAAACGAATAAGATCGAAGAAATATTGCCAGCGGTTAGCGATTGTTTCATCAAGAGAATAAATATCACTCCTATTAAAGAATCTGATGATATTTTACAATATTTTGAGTGGATTCAAAGCCAGCATCTTCAAATCAAATTGAGTTTTGACGTGCGTAGTTGGGTCATCGATAAGAACGTGAAGACAGTTCTAAAATATTTGGGAGACCTAAAAGCTCTGCTTTCCATTGCTGTTAGGTACATTTCTTTTAAGCCATTTCCTCTTTGTTAATACTCCCGGAATCATAATCTTGTATAAATTGTTATAGCTGTATTTGTGTATTTAATAGAGAAGCGTACATTGAATCATTACATTCCAACTATGATGGTACCGGCGTTAGTGAAGAGAGTACTTCCGAATCCAAATATGTTATTGTTGGTGAAGTTCATTTTAATGCAGCTCTGGGTATTTTTTAACAAAATGTTTACCGATTTATTGCATAGCATAACAGTATAATTAATAATATATTATTGCTTTTCCCAGAACATCTAGAAGCAACAGAGCGTTTATCCGTTGGCAGCCCAAAGGTTCCTGTAGTTACTTGGGATGATGTCGGTGGATTAGCAGAAACCAAACGTGAGCTTATCAACTCTGTTCAGCTACCGCTCCGTTTCCCTCACCTCTTTTCTTCTGGAATAAAACGATCGGGTAAGTTGTAAGCCGAGAATAATGGCGTAGAAAATGAAAGGGCATTTCATACTTTATCAATGACAACAGTTATAGTGACATTCATATATCTATTTTAAAAGGTATTTTACTCTACGGTCCTCCTGGAACAGGGAAAACTCTATTAGCTAAAGCTGTAGCATCCGAATTCAAAATAAACTTCTTCAGTGTTAAAGGACCTGAACTTCTCAATATGTATGTGGGGCAAAGTGAACAGAACGTCCGAGAGGGTAATAACCTATATATTTGTATTGTAAACTAATAGACAGTAAAAACATTTTCAAAGTAAAATAAAGAATGAATCAGAATAAAATAAAAATATGCTTTATATTATTTTATTGTCCTACTTTTCAAGTTTTTGACCGAGCCAGAGCCAGTGCACCTTGCGTCCTATTTTTTGATGAATTAGACTCTCTAGCTCCAAACAGAGGACGAAGTGGTGACTCTGGAGGTGTAATGGACAGGTAATTGTAGTATAATCGTAAACAAGATCATTTAAAAATATTTTTTATTATTAAAATGTGATTTTTTCTTTCAGAGTGGTATCTCAGATTCTAGCGGAAATGGATGGAACCCATAGTTCACCTAACGTTTTTATAATAGGCGCTACCAATCGACCGGATTTAATTGATCCTGCTCTCTTGAGACCTGGCAGGTATTATTTCCTAAACGGAAAAGTTAATATTATTCTACGACCAAAATGCAAAAATCACTTGCCGTATTTATTTTGATGTATCACAAAGGTTCGACAAGCTTATTTATGTGGGAGTCAGTGCGGATGCTGGAGCTGCTTGCAAGATTTTAAAAACTTTGACGAGGAAGTAAGTTACATATGATAAGTTACTTGTGAATCTGAAGCAGGACAAATTTCTTGTATTAAAAAATATTTGAATATTACTGATGAAGATTATTTGGTTAATTTGTATTTACCAGGTTTGCACTAAGTCCTGATGTGAACATGGAGGAAATTTCCAAGGAACTGCCTGAGGGCATGAGTGGTGCTGACCTTTACGCATTTTGTTCTGATGCTTATATGACTGCGGTGACACGCCGTATTCATCTTTTAGAATCAGGTAACATAAATTTTAAAACTATGTTTCCAATAATTGTATACTTTGATTTTAAGCCTGAAAGAAAATGCATTTCTTAAATGTCTTTTTGCTAATTACGCAAATATTTTTATTCAGGAACATCCGGAGACCAAGAATCTCCCGTTGAGGTTGAACGCAGAGACTTTGACAGTGCCCTAGCTAGAATTAGCCCTTCACTATCTACTAATGAACTCCAGAAATATCAACAATTAAAGTCCTTAATGCGTTGAAATTGCTTTAATCACGATTGAATTACGACATGAAGTTCATATTTTTACTGCTATAAAGTGTTCCTAAATGGTAAATTTACTATTTGTAGATAACGATTTTTACAATCAGTCCTGGATTCATACCTTGGTCTTTCAATAATAAATTGACGTACACTCAAATTAGTATTGTCTATTCCTTTTCCTATGTATGCAATTTCATTATCATTATTTAGTGAATACTTTGGCATGACTTCTTCACTCCCAATTTCATCGTAAATATTAAAAACTCAATGTATTGACTCACGTGTAACGGGTAACTCTATCCGTAAACTGGAACTTATATACCCATGCTGTTATAGTTGTTCTTCATATATACATTCTATACAGATAATATAATAGTTTATCGAATACACTCAAAACGAGATCCAAGATGTCAAGATCGGAGAGCATTTTCACCACGTCCTTCACCTTGGAGGTTATGGCAATAAATCAAAGGAATTGATAACACTGGCTGAAAGACGCCCGGTGAAAGTTCATCCATCTCAAATATGTCTACCGAAGTTTATTTGTACATGCGATACAAGGTAAACTGTGATCCAAAATAACTTTTGATTTCCTTAAGTAGCCTCCGACAGTTTACCTCTTAATTGTCAACGGGGCTCTTTAATCATAAATGTTTAGTAGCCACAGGAAACACGTGCATTTGACGTGAACACTTACATACTTCACAATGATGAAATTACCTTTTGTAGAGTTCAATGTCAGACGTCCTGTTATTAAGTGAGAATGCAAATATCATGCCGGGAAGAAGTGGACAAACATTAAAGTACACAATACAAGAGTTCTATGTTCTGACAACAACTAGAGATCTTGTATGGAAGCTTAGAAAATTAATTAAACTGAAAGCTATCGATTTCAGAGTCTTCGCCTTAAAATGAAAAAGTTCCGTTTCTATATAAAAGCCACATTCATCCTGTCAAACCGTCTTTGTAGTTCTTCATCACATCCCATCTTTCAGCGAAATCCAGCAGTCATGTCTCTTCTGACAATTTTACTCACCATTTCCTCCTCCATAGGTTGTTTCCCTGTGAAAACATCTCTCCTCAGCGATCCCAGTACCTTACAATTCACCTGGACTCATCCCTTGGCATGGTACTCCTTGATTCTCCTAATTTTTGATCTCCTCATCACTGTCGACTCCCGGGGGATACCAACGTTCTGTGAAATTGCATTTGCAGATAGGAAAAAGACGAAAATAATTACGGGCTACGTTGAAAACTTCAACAATTTAAGCTCCGACAGGTTCATTCGTATCTACGCCTTCCTCACCTGCAACAAGACAATTAAACTCGTACAAATCATCCATGAGTTGAAGCAAACGCTGAAGGAGTTTCGCTCTAAAGATGAAGAGAGTAACTTCTGGGGGAGTCCAAATCCGGAGGTGACATCAAAGAAACGGGCGGATTCCGTTAAGGATTGCTGCGACCCCAATTCCGCCTTCATTCCCAAGACACTGAAGTCAATTCAGGAAGAACTTCAGGGATGGAGCTGGAGGAATCTACTTTCCATAAAGAGATGTCGAGTCTCCAAATGCTACATAATATTAGCCATCAACTTCTGCGTCCATTTCACAAACCACATTTTCATCTTCGTCTCCGCATTAAAAAATGACAGCTTCGTCTCCAAACAACGCTACTTCTTCCTACCTGATCATGATTGGGTCATCAAGGCCGTTTTTGCTGCCAACAATGTCTTGATCATGACCTCTCAGTTCTTCAACCTGGCATGTGTGGTTATCTTGGGACAGGAGGTCGCGGAGTTGTACAAGGAATTCATTGATGTTCTCTTGCAGAGACTCATCCTCTCCCAGGAAGCGACCAAGTCCATTGGGTGGAATGCTGACCTGGCTAACTTCCGCTCGAAGAACCAGCGACTGGTGGATGAGCAGGAGTTTAAGGATAAGTACACCCGTCAATTCAAACAACTGAAGGTCTGCTGCCAACTCTTCTCGGACAGTCACGGCTTCTACGCTATCGTCAATATCGGATCAGTTATTTTCTCCCTGGGCCAGTTTGCCTTCATATTCGCTAATAACGCCGACATTGTGTATTTCTCACGCTTTATCGCCTGTGTCATTTGGATTTATGTTACTATCGCCGTGGGAGACAGGATTGAACGACAGGTGAATTCCTATAAATTCGTCTTGTAACTTGTAACATTTAGTCGCAAGTTTTATTTTCATATTTAATCATATGTAATTCCTACTTATTTAATATGTTAAATTGCAAGTAGATTATTTTAACATTCTTTTTAATATTGTAATTTAAAGTTTAACTAATTAAATATTATATTATCATATTAAATCAACATATTAAAATTTAGTGCATAGAAGCCAGCAATGACATTCAAGATGTGTTGATGTCGTCGCCCTCAAATGTGAACGTCAATGAAAATGTAAGTAGCTCTATATGAAAATTTGAAACAGGGTAGCTAATTTATTTTGTTTCCGCTATTTTTAATTATTTATTTTTATTTATGGGCTCACGAACAGCTCCGTGAAATTGCAAATTGGGTCTCCAGCTGGAGTTGCAAGCTTACAGCCAGGAATATTTTTACTGTCAACATGAGGCTTATCCCTGGGGTAATATGAGATTTCTGGATTTCTTATTTTTAGAATTGCAGATACCAGAAATTATTCTTCATTTGAGTTTCTAAAAGTCAAAGTATTATGTAATTTACATTACTACTTCAGTGTAATAAAGCTTTTTTCCCCATTCCAGGTCATCGGCACTGTCTTGACTTACGTCATTTTCCTCTTCCAGTTGACCATGTCGGAAAAATTTAAATGGTGATCTAAATGTACATATCTACTATAGTTGAGAAACATAAAAACAGTATTTGTTTATATAGTACAAAATTTACAGATAATAGAGCATCATAGTCATCCATCATCATAGCTCCATAGTCAAGGATTTACATTTAAATACAGCTATCTGTAGCTACTAATTTTCTTTTTGTCTCAGAAAATCGACATGCTAACAAACTAACAACATGTTCGGGTGTTAATATAAACATTAATAGAAGTATATTTCTAACTGTTGTACTACATTTTACTTTTGCTTT
Source organism: Lipothrix lubbocki (assembly GCA_034696945.1). Taxonomy (NCBI): domain Eukaryota; kingdom Metazoa; phylum Arthropoda; class Collembola; order Symphypleona; family Sminthuridae; genus Lipothrix; species Lipothrix lubbocki. Next base: position 60,085 of record JAQGAK010000109.1, read on the forward strand.
ACACAGTTTTATGGTTAAAAAACAAATTGCAGTGTATACAGATACAGCATCGCCTTTATCTTACATTATGCAAGCACCTTTATGGAACGGCAATTTACGGAGCAACAAGTGAGTTTGAAAACTATGTACAGGAAGTATCTATACCTGCAATACTGCATAGTAATTATTAATATTAATAGTTGTAGGTAGTACATATAAAACTGATAATTAGCATTGCAGATGAAATGATTGTCGCAAATTGTATCTCTACATAGTACACAGGTGTGAGGTAAATCCACCAGTTGTGCTTTAAAATTCGTCAGTGAATGAGTCAGTAAAATAAATAATTATTTTAACACCTTTGAAAACAAAAATCTCAAAATGGCCACTCAACAGAGTTTGTTAAAGCCCAATAACAAGAACGACGAAGATAATTATAGAGTGACAGATCTAGATGTGATTGCTCATTACCTTAATTTCACTCCAGCCCCCGGTGAAATTCTCCTTCAGTGTCCGTACGAAGTCAGCCACATAGTTTTGTAAGTTTATATAAGCTAATTAATTATTTATACTTATATAAGTACATATATGTATCTACAATGAACTTTAATATCTGTGAATTTCCTAAGGCTCTTCTGGGATTCTCAAAAGTTTAGAAAACTCTATACAAAAACTGAGAATATCGTCGGCGAAGTATTAAAAAGTACCAATTTCTGTGTTGAAGGTATAGAAATTGGTACTTTCGGATCCTACGCCGACGATATCTTTGCATTTATGTATTTTAAACATTAGCCTTTCTAAAAAAATAGGTTGAATTTGTTTTCCTGTTTTGCAATATATGACAGAAGTTAAAAAAAAATGAAGTATTAAAATCTACAGGTGTCGTCACTTGAGCTAAAACATTGTAAATGAATCATTTATGATCGTGTCAAGCTAATTCTGTAATAGGTAATAATTGGATGATAATTATACAAGTATTTAAATAATGTATGATAAATGTATTATTAATTTGTAATTACGTTCCTTAACAGGGAGCATCGCATGGGTAGACATCTGGAGAAATGCAGGAAAAGATACGAAAAAGAACTCGGAGAAAAGGGATTAATTATTCGCAGGGCCGTTTGCCAATGGAACAAGGTCCACTATTTGTGCGAAGAAGAGTCAGATTTCCATAGTTATTACTGCTCTTCAAAGAGCAAGGCTCCCTTCAACATTGGTATACGTTATATGCTCTCTGAATTTCCATAAACAAATTAGGTTTTACGTAAATGCCCGTGTGCTAATAAATATATGGCTTTGACTTCTTTATGCAACATTAAATTTCCCTAGTGGGAATGTTTTACTCAGTCTTATAATCCCGTTTTACTTGAACAAATATCCCTAGGCGAGGAAGCCAAATTCGCCAAGCCTGTAGTGCACCACACGGAAATTGACGTTGCTTTCAGTGAGGAGAACTGGGAGAATGACTGTCGGGGCACTTATGACCCAGCTGAATGGATGGAGCTCAGAGGAATCATCAAGTAAGACATACTCTTTGAAGATTTTATCAAACTTTCACCTCCTCTTAGAAGACTTTCCTCACAGTTTTTCCTTGGGAATGAGAGCCAGTAGACATTAAAGTTTACACAGTGCACTACACAAGCTTCCTGCACTACACGGGTGTCCCAAGCAAACCGCACGGAAATAAAATCATAAAGCCTGTCATGTGAACACAATTCGACCATAAATTAAATTCCACTTTTATTCTACATTCATTCTCTCCATTATTTTATTTATTGTACGTCGTGGAAATAATGTAATTTAGTAATTCCGTCATATCTTGAAAATGTCTGAAGATTTCATCATCCCTAAAAAAATTGAGATTTCATGGAACGTTGTACTTGATCAGACCTTTACTTGTAATACACTTCCCCACACACACACACAATAAGCCATTCAATATGTAACTGTCTAGTAATAAGCATCCGGTGAAAGCTTTGAGTCTCAACGGAAAACATTTTTCCTCATTTCCAGGCAGCCAACGGGACTGACAAAAGGTGAGAAGAAGAAGTTTCGAAGAGCCAGCCATAAGCTCTTTTCGAGTCCGACTTCCGAAACTCATCTGAAAGGCAACAGGACCATCACCTCAGGTCCCATTTACGGCTCCTCCGCTACGACTACTACTAAAGATACAGCGGATACTGTGCAAAGGGAAGTTTTGGCAAAGCCAAAACTGAACTTGCCTTACACACTCTCTGATCCATCCAAAGAACAAGTAGAACAAACGCTCCAGTCTATAGAAGAGTTCTGCAACCTCTTCACTAACATGCAGATCCATTGATCAAGGGGAATTCACTTGAAATTATTTAGCTACATATATGTTACTATATAGAGTAAACAGTAGTTTAGTAGTACTTCAATGAAATGCTTTGTAGGACGAATAACTCTCAGCCACAACTATTCGCTCACATTTTTTTATTTGATTTGAATGAAATGTTCCATTTTATTACAAAGAACTCACAACGACTCACAACGTACTGGTGCTATGTATATAATGAAATTTTGAGGTTGGAAGATGAAATCGTTACACTCTACCGCACATAATGATTACAGACAGGATCGATAATGTTAGAATATTTCATTTTTGCTAATTAATTATTTTAAATAAATAGACCGCTACTTAGTATATAACATAAAAAAAGTTTTATTTTGTTATAGAGAATCGCAATACATTTTAAATTTATGTATCTACCTTATGATATAACTATACTCAACAGTGTACTAGTATAGATGGGGTACCGAAATGATACACTGACAAGCTTCCCTATAGTGAAATAGTAATAAAAGTGTAAAATCTAGTCAATGCAGAATCAAACTGCACATATCCCTGACGGAACAACAACAAAATCCTGATTTACGTATGATTCTAGTCTGAAAGTGATAACTTCCAATATATTCTAGCACCAGAGGCTTGGCCAAGCATTAATAATCACGTATTTCAATTATTAAAAATGATTTATCACTCTTCAAACCTATAAATATGTGCACCTGAGCTGTAGCTTTATATCCTAATATACAATGGATATGTATTGTCTCCATTGTATGAATGTATTTATCAACTGGGGAAAAGTAGATGAATGTTTACGATTAAATGACTTTCTAAATAGTAAATGTAACTGCTGAAATTATTAGATTTGCGCTTTCACTTATGTGTTTATGTATGTGGAATGTTTAATGGAATAATGTCCATGTATGTTTTTTGTTATTATTGAGCCTTGTTAAAATTTGTGACAAATTCTTGTGGAGTAATTAAATGAATTAAATAACTGTCACCATGAATACCCGCTAATCACTTGGTGTACTTCTTAGTCTGAAATGGATTCTTTGAAACTCATAGTATACTATGGAACTTTATTGAAAACGAATCGTGTAGTTGTAGGTCAATTTACCATTAAGTTCCCTACGTGCTTGAGTATTGAGAGGGAAAAGAAGGAGAGGAAAAAAGGCAAAGGTACACTTAAATTGGATGCAGTACACCTTAAAAGCGTAATTCTAGAGCTTATTTCGCAGAGTGACAATCCTGTCCGCTGCATCTGTGATACGCTGAAGCATTAGCATATTGAAAACGTGGTCCTTTGACGGTTGAATTACATTAGTAGACCTGGAAATCTGATACTGGAGAGAATTATTGATTGTTTTCTTTGTTTCTGCATGAGAAAATCCCATTTATATTTAATATCCGTGTACACAGAGCATACATGAATCCCTAAGAGAGACGACTTTCCTCGAAACAAGACAGGTTCCTTGTCCAGACATCAATCTTCATGTCTTACCGACGAGCGGATTTCACGTTCCACAACCACATCCGACGCGTGCTTACGGGGTACACAGGAGCATTTGTAGCTTTGAAATAAATGATTATCTTATTACAGACTTACCCTATAGCTATATACATACTTAAGCTTCTATATAAATTGAAGAACAGGACAAGCATACCACGACAAAGTTTCGAGATAAATCAACGCATGTACCTTCAATTAGTACTCATGTGTACCTCACCTTCTCATTAAGGTTTTATGTTACTTGCAGTTTCTTGGAGTAGCTCATTGTCAATCAAAATCAAAGGCTTTACACGAATTCGGTAGTGCAAATACATAGTGTGTTTACAATTCTATATCTGAATTGCTGCTGAATTTATTTTATTATGCATAATATCTATAGGGAATCATTCCTGTACAATTTAATCTGCACAATTGCACTTCGGAGGAAAACCTTACAACAGCTTGACTCCGACGGAGTAGTCGAGATTTCTGCAAAATAACTTGAGGTGAACCAGACAATTGCAGTTTTACCTCAATGAACCTAAACCCAGTCTGTATCAACTTTGTTTTTAGTTCAAATAAACAGGTCTAAAAATAAAACGTGAATCAGCAGGAGTTGCGTCGACAGGCAAAATCAACCAGAAAAGCATATATTATTGTTGCTTGCCCACTCTTCTCCATAGGACATCTCTTGTCAAGGGAGTTACGACAAGATGAGTTGAGGGGTTGATTCGTAATTGAGCTTCTGGAAAGGATTTTATATCTTCCTGTCCGATCTCCGATATTAGTTGATATCATTCAGGACCTTTTGTTAATATCATTCACAACCTTTTCTTAATATCATTTAGGGCTTTTTGTTATTTTCATTTAAAATTTAATACATTGAAATCACCCAATTTCGCTTACCAAAGTTGTTCACATGAGCTGAACTTACGCATGTAAATAATGTTCATCGAGCGTACAATTCTCTTGGGATACCACAAGCTTAACTATAGAAATAGTATAATAGTATAGGAAATAGTATAGGAATAGGAATGAGTTCAGAACCTCAAACCTGAATGGCCCTCAGATGAAGTCAGATACTTTTGTCAATGTGCACAAAAACCCCTATACAGTTGTTCACTTCCCTTTGCAAAACTAATGGGAGAGTGCCAAAACCGTAATTTCCTTTTCCGTTCCTTCCTATACAAACCAATATTCACAAATCACAAGCCATTCCAACGATCAGCACTGACGACATAAACATACCCGTTTTGACTAAAAACAAAACTTCTTATATAGCAATATCTGTATGTATGAGCCCCTGAGTTCATACTCGCTGATGATCAGAATATCCAATTCCCTTAACTGCCTTATGGAGAATTTACAGGCGCCGTTCTTGAGAGTCCTCCCGCACAGAAGTACTAGACGTGTACAGTATAAGATAAAAAGTCATTTCCAAAAATAAAAGCCGAGATAAGCACCTACGATTATTATTTCCGCGCCCTCATTCTTAATAATAATATGCTGCTAATAATACCAATTCGAACTAATCCTATATCCGCACCGAGCTCACCTATTACCCAGCATCTGCATAAATATTCTTGAACTCACGTTGTTGTTGGGTTACTTTTTCCACGGAAAAATCCTGTACCAGCGCCAGCGGATCGCGGAAAGTAAATACGACGCTCTATAGGATCGCATTTCCCTTCTTCTCACAGGTCTGCAATAGTTTTGCCCTATGGGTGCGCAAAAAACTTAAGCTGCTTATATTACAATCAAGCTACATAGGAGAAGGACAAGTCTGTAAAATGAAATTACACACATAGAAACACGTGAGAATAATAAAAAACAAGCAGAATCTTCAGACGCAAGAGAAAATTGACAGAGTAATTGCAAGCGCATGGTTTACTTGCTTCGCTCATTCAGACGCTCCTCGTTGTTTGAACATTTAAAAGCCTGATAAAATAATGCAGAACTCCAGGCCATGGGCAACTCAAACCAACACGAGTAGGTAATTCAACCGTATCTATATTTGTGATTTTCTGATTACAGGATTGTATCTGTGATCCTATACAATACACAAGAACAGCAACATGTTAAATAACATGTAGCTCTTAATATTAAGAGCTAACTATTTTTTTCATTTGTACATTACATTCTTTTCAGTAGGTAGATCATCAAACAATACATTAAATTCCCCTCTTCCAAGAATCTCACCCACCTAAATCCAAATGCCAAAAAATTAACCTCAATTATATACTTCTTACAAGTTTATTTCTACTTTATACAGATACTAATTTTTAATTAAATACTTTATTATTTGTAGATTTTACTACTGTATTACTTACTACGTAAAGATTTTAGTGTATTATTTACTATGTAAAGGTTTAAGTGTATTATTTACAATGTCTAGATTTTCTTGTAGTATTTGTAAATATTTGTACATTTACTAAAATATTATTTGCACATTTTACTGTATGATTCCAAAAAAGAATGACATCTCCCCCCAGCCTTTTGACTGAATCACCCCTCAAAGGACATAACCTAGAATTTAGTACTTTGCTTTAACAGCTTCTGTGAAGTCAATGAAAACTAGAAAAAAAGCAAAGGGTTCTTTTCACATTACATTCAATTCCGGGATTAGACAAAGAAGGGGCATAAGCAAATGAAAAAAGTAGAGGCTAGAAGGGCTGTAGGAGCGCGAGAACAACAACAACATCAGCAGAAGAAAAGAAAAGAAAAAGAGGAAAGAAAAAAAAGTAAAACAGCTCCGAGAAAATAGCCGGCTTAAGGGGAGACTCACTTTCGCCCAACTATCAACTATACAACTACTACATAAGTATACTCCTAACGAGTAGATTGCGTATACGGGAAATGTCGGGGAGTGGAGTAAATCGCATAGAGAGCAGAAGAATTATTGAAAGAGTGGGAGCACGGAGTAAAAGTGTATAACGGTCCGGGCAGCAGCGTTCCCACCAACAGTCGAGGATCTTCCGGAGTGGAGGAAAGACATGAGTCGTCCGAGTCCCAAATTAAATATGCACATGTTCCTGTCTTCATTCCAGTCAATCCGTGTCTCCCGATAGAATTCACCCGACAGTCAAAACATTTATAACAACACACATTTCCTATTATTATGTATATAGTATATACATAATATACAAAAGATATATTCTATATGTACACACATACTTTCCCCCGTGCAAAACCAAATCTGTGCCAAAAAAGTGTCCACAACTCTCACCCTTTTAGCACTTTTCCCGCATCACATCTCTATATTGCCTTCCCTGACAAATCTAATAAACACTTGGTTTTCCAATCCATTAGTGCGTCATCACGTTGGATCTGTTATTGTTAGCTGTATTGGAGCAAGAAGACAACGAGGATATTTACTAGAGTGGAAAGCTGTTGTATTGTGTATGTGTGTGAGTGGGAAGCTTGGAGTGCATTTTAAATTAAATTGCCCGATCAGTTGACACATTTTTAGTTCCCACACCGGAGGAGACCAACAAATAAAATCCCGAAAACATTCTCAATCAGTCGGGCACTACAGTTATATGATATAATAGGAAACTACGTAGTCCTATATACATACTTTAATACTTGAGTAACCGGAGTGACGTATTCTTGCTGATAATTCTACATAAGAATTCTGCTATTCTACGTCAGTAAATACACAGAAGTATATAACAAGACTGCTCATCAAAATTATTTTTACCAGGAAATTGTGAAGAAGGTAATTAATTAGAAAACTTGGATCTATAAGTCCTCTTTCTATGGTAATAAGTAAGTATAGTATACTCTCAGCTTTGCTAATTCCTTGTGAAAATTGAGGAGTGCGGAAATGAGAAACTTCTGAGCCTATTAGGTTTTTGTTTTGGCAACCTAAAAGCTTGTACAGTACACCAGTCAGCAGTTGTGAAAATAAACTTAAACTCGGAACTGATTGGAATCGTCGGGCGTAAAATTGTTTTTCAGGCTTCGTTCTCAAAGGTGACTGTGTATTCTGCACTGACTAAATCCTTGGGGCAATAGGTCTCTTCAAATATTTGATTTATTATAAGTATACGAAAGCAAAACAAGTTTGTGTAGGGACGTTTTTGGACGAATTTGAATAGAAATAGAATCGGGATTGTTTGTGGGGAAGAAGGGATTCTCGAGGAAAAATTCGCTAATGAAAGGAACGAATGTGGCGAATAATTGATTACAAGTGGGCGACAACGGGTTTCGGAAAGAAAATGAACAAACTTAAATAGAAATTAATTCTGGTTTTTGGGGATTCATTTTGTGGTTAATACATGAATAGGATAAGATTGCAAGGAGTAATCGATCAACCTCGACTTGAGCGAATTAATGATAGGACTGAATGTCAAAGGGAAGGAAGAAAATCTAGAAATTATTCTGTGGGAGAAAATATAGAAAAGAACTAGAATTGTTTTGGTATAGGAAAGTTCTATAATATAATAATATCAAAAAATATAAGGAGTTTCATGTATAATGAGTTCCCTGCATGGAATGATATATTATTTATATAATGAGTTGTATAATGTAATGATGACTTATATACATGTACAGTGAATATTTGCAGGTTTCGTTGTGGAATTCGTCTGATCCTCAGATCTAAAATACAGATAGGACAACATGCAGCTGGAAGACATTGAGGAGGATGGAGAGTTCCGTGGGAAGACTCCGGATCGGGAGAATAAAACGGCGGACGGAAGTCACAATGTCAAGCAGGAGCGGAGAGGCTCGCATCTTCTAGCTGCTGCTGGAATTGACTACGAACGAAGGAGGAAGCATTCCTTTCAAAATGCAGATACTCGGATTTATCAAGAAGGCAATGACGTAGGTTTTTCTCACTTATTCGTATCTGCATGGTCTCGTTTTACTAATCATTATAGTTATTTAGTACCAAAACTTCGAAGCTTCGACGTCAATCAGAGCACTCGACTTACACAGCAACTAAAACAAACTGATATGTTTATTCTACTGTTGTTCAGATGCTTGTTGGAATGCAATTGGAACTTCATCAGTCCCATGTTTGTGTCTTCTGCAGTTATTCACGTACTTATATATGAATCAAAATGTTGAAAGTATGCAAGTTATATGTATAAAAGTATTTATTTATAGATAGATATTTTTTGAACAACCTACATATTACTTCTCGAAGGTCATTAGGATTGATTAATGGACTGTGTATCGCTGTGAACAAGTGTGAAAAGGGTCAGTTAGTGCTTGGCACGCACTTCGAACATTCAGTTTCAATAAGACGTGTGATGACAACTCATTTGGAAGTTTCTATTTTCCATTCAATTTGATGAAACTCCAATTTTACATGACTTGGAAGGAGTATCTTCTCGCTCTGAGCTTAGTAATCTGACAGTTTTACTAATAGCAGTTAATCCAACAGGAAGTTGTATAGTTTAAAGACTAACCGTAATGCTCGTATTTTGTATAATTTACTAATATCCTACAACTTTCCTTATGACTTCCTCAAATGAATCAGCAGGCGCTGAAAATTACATTGGATGAAGGTATAAAATTGGATGAAGGTATAAAAAAACGTGAAAATGAGAGGAAAGCAACTTTACAAAAACTAAAATATTATTATAGCACAGAATGAAACATTGATGGCAATTAGATGTTGAGACTTTTCGTGTACAGAAACTTTCAAACTCATCATCATCATCATGTTCCACATGCATACAACATTTATTTTCAAACGGAATTAACAGGTTGTTATCAATGCTGTTGGCTGATAATCCTGTACAGTTGTGAATTTATGAATGCTACGTAGTTCTTGATACATATATACTTGAATGATCCCTTGTCCCTTCTGGTGCAGCTGAGTTTCATAATGGCTTCATGGAGCTGATCATGCCCAAACTATCAACTTCAAACTGTCATTACCGCATAAAAATTACACTTTTCCCAAAAAGAGTGTGGTTTATGTAGCTAATAAGGGGCTGTTCAAGTAGCTCTTGCTCCATTAGACTTTCATATGATTAGGATAGGGCATCTTGCATGTATCTTGTATCTTCCATAGAAAAACTGACACCTTTGCTTAAGACTCTGTAGTGAAACAAAAGTAAACTAATGGCTCACCAAAGCCCTAAAGTAGGTTTCCCTGATCCGGTTTACTGGGACATCTCCTCCATGAAAAGTACATGAGCTCACTCAGCGGAGTCTGATGTTTGAGGAATATTATTAGCATTTGATGAGCCGCTGCCTTAGTCTATTTAGTGTTATTTCATGTCCATCACATCAGGAAATTAATTGGGCAAACACATCAACCGGAAAGGGAATATGATCCGTTGATGGAAATCCCGATCTGGGATAGAACATCAACTTTTCAACTCTTTCGTGTTGTATTTCGCAAGCTTGTCGCGACATGCAACTAAACGGATGGGTTCTTAATTACTGTAGTAACAAATGATCGATACGGAGCACATCGTAGTACAAAAAAGCAGCGGGATATCGCATGTCGAGGGGACGGTTAAAATAAAGCGTTTAAAAAATGTATTCTCGTAATTCCCGAATCACTAATTGATAAATTATTTCACCAATTACAGTATGTAATTTAAAGTATCATTATTATAGTTTGTTACTCTCTATCTTTAGTTTACTTGGGCTACTTGTTAATGCTTGTTAAAAAATGTACTACAAGTGTGTATGTGGTAGTATTCAATTTATAAGAATCATCAGGGATACTCTCAGGAATGAGTTTCTCTATATTTACACGTTCTACTTGGTCAGCTCTTCGCAGATGAGAAACGAAAATCCTCATTTTTTAAAAATCATCTGATGTGTGACTTCGTCTGTCGTGAACTATTTTCCGTACTCTCTATACCTTTGTTTCCACGAATTTGTAAGCAACGTGCTCCCAATGCAGACTTTGTAATTTAGAAAGAAGACAAATGATTTGAGGCAAGAATGAGCCCTGGTGCTTTGAAATAGTATCCTTTAATTTTCATGCAATGTACAAGGTTTCATGTTCCGTCTATTTGAAGTCACTTCTCATAGAGTCACTCTCCTTAATCCGGAGCAGCAGGTAAAAGATGAAAAAACTCACCTGGGATTTACAACTCGAGAAGGCTGAATCGATGAAGCCCAGAGTATGCAAGCAAGGCAGGTACATAATGCGCATTATTGTACGTATAAATTATGATGAAATGGCAAGTTGAGTAATTTCTTTTGTTGTATAACCGACGTGTAATGCTATTAAAGTGCAGTATGGAGTTACGGGATGATAAATGAGAGTGAACATCTATACTTTTGTGCTCTCTTTTTGTTATTATTATTGTTGCTGCATCTGCTCATCCTTTGTACATATATTATAAGATGAAGGCATGACAAATATCCGCTGTATTATCTCTGTTCAGTGTAAAAAGCAAAAGTGTTCGAGCTCACCGGGTTATAAAATGTCAGCCTCCTCCTCCAAATACCCTCATCCTGCTCTTCCTCAGTTTATTTTTGCTCACCATTTTTATTGCGCTATGTTATAAAGAAATCGGAGGAGCACACGGAAGTTCGGGGACTCTGTCTGAGCTCTGTGTATCTCAATCTCAATTATGTATGTAGATATTTGTAAGCGAATATGTACTTTAAACATAGAGGATACATGAAGCATATGATTTGTATAGTAGTAGTTTAGTATGTATAATGTATATAAAGTTAAAAAGTAGATATTATACATATAAAAACTATACATCTACATATATAATTTCATGTAAAAAATGTTAATACAAAGTGTTATAGTGAGAGGTGAGAGTGTATTTTAAAATCGTGTAGACATTATGGAGCCGAATGAGTTCACGGGAGTAAGTGAGGAGTTTAGCATTACAAATTGTATCATCTGTGAGAGGAAGCTCTAAATGAATGTGAATCATGTTCTAAACGAAATGATAAATACTGTGAGCCACAGCAAATTACTAAACGAGCTCTTTGAACTACGTATATCTATACTCAATACAGCTTGATTACGCATAGTGTTCCACCAATGATTAGTCGATCAAATAATTTTTTCAATAAGATTCAATTGAAATAATTGAATGAATGCGATGATAAACAGGTTCTTTATGAGCAGACTACGGAAGATTACTCAAATTAGACGTTTATTTAACCAGCCAGATTACATTTTAATTCAAAACCTCAGCGTACTATGTTCTACGTGTATATTTATGTTACGTTTTACTCGTTTTACGGGTAATTTCAGTAAGCTTTTTAGGTATGTATAAGCTATAAATGTGCTGTCAATAATATCAAGTGCTTATGTGTCATGTAAAATGTTTAGATAAAAAATTGAAAACTATAGAAGATAAACTAAAACTCTATAATTTCCAATATGTTTTCAAAGATGTCTAAAGTTAAAAGAACACCACCAGATTGTTTACGAAAAGAGTAAGAGATTACCAGGAATGCTTGACTTTGAGTTGTAGTTCTTTTCATATGGGAAATGGATGAGGGGAAGAGAATATATTCGTTAGCGTAAGCGTGACGCTCATACACAAAAAGCAACAAGTTTAAAATACTTGAGACCGTGGGCGTCTTCATACAAGAAACTTCCACAGAAGTATATTTATGTCACCATCAGATTCTTTAGTAATTTACGATACTGATTCATCCATACTTAGCAAATGTGTATAACTTAAAAAGTATAAGTAAGTGAAACCTTCAAAAACATTCAAAAGTTTCTTCTAAACTTTCTAAACTAAGTGAAGTGGTTTTTTCATGTTGTTTATGCATTGCAATTGACATTTGATGTTGTATTTTATGTCAGGAACTATACTAGCGTTATACTATTTAAGTTAGTATTTCATTTAGTTCGCAACTACAGATATATTATAGCGTCAGGGTGTTCCTGGAACCGCACAGCCCGGAGAACATGATAAAGAATCCCCACCCTTTACAATTCCCTGAACAGGAAGGCATCTCCAAATTATTTCACTCATTTCAGCCTGCCTGGAATAATTTAACGGGATTATTTCCTTCCATCTGTTCCCCGTAGACACTAATACGATCGAAATGAGTTTCTGGTTTTCATTTTCAAGGGAAAGTAGCTTACTAAAGATGTGACAAGGAGGAAATAAAGGGATAAAAGGACGTAAAGCGAGCGAGCAAAGGCTGAAACTCTGCTTGTTGTAAAGAAATAATGGGAGTCAATGCTTCCTGTATAATGCATGAGGTCAGGCGCAGTACAGTGTAAAGTGTGAAAATGATTTGTTGGTTGCAGTTTTTAATGGAAGAGAAAGATGGGAAAGTCACCAAGTTGGAGATTGTTGAAGTGACGGAAAAGATGGGCAACCTCAGGAAGGCCGTTCCTACACTTCCACTCTGTATTGCTATTTTCTTATGCTTCGTCAACACTTTCCTCCCAGGAATAGGTAAATTTCAGTGTTTTTTAACCAATTTCTTATAAACGTCTTATCAAATACTTGGTAACTTCTAATAATTAGTTTTATCAAAGTAGTTTTATGTAGAATTAAATACTTTTTTTCTTATCAATTTTTTTATCTATCTACTTTTTTCTATTTCACTCCTATGGTAGTAACTCTGTTCTTGTATAGTAACTCTGTTCCTTTTCATGTTTCTCAATGTAATTCCGAATTATTCCTTTCAGTTTTATTACGTTTTGACGATTCTACGGAAAATTGATAGAAATGTGAGGATTTAAGGTTATAAATGAGTTGATTGAATTCTATTCAGGAGCGAGCGTGTGGATTAGAGAGTCAATTATTGAGGAAATGATGAAAGATTTTGCAAAAATGTGTAATGTATAATGAATGTATGCATCACTATAGGGGAAAAGAGAATCGAAAAAATATGAAGACATCGTTTCCCAACATTTAATTTGTAGTTGTGGCGTTACCCAATAAAAGTGAAATAGTAGGCCCGTTCTGAATGCTTGAGCTAATCCCCGAGTTTCAAGCATGAGTGGTCGCTTCTGCTTGGCCCTTTTCCAATCCCCGTTTCCGCTATGAGCAGACTTTGACAATCTGCAGGCTTGAATTTTTTTTAATCATGTCCTAATGGAAACGAACTGTTTACCTGGAGTCTGTGAGCATTAACTCACTCATCCAGGTCGTAAATATTAAGTGTAGCGGAAAGGGGAAAGCTGTAGTGGTTTTCAAACTTACTGACTGTCATCTCTTTTATATTGAACTGCATATAGGAACTTTCGTAGGCGCTGCTTGTTTGCTTTGTTGTGGGAAATGTCGTCATGAACACACCTTCACGGGAATTAAATACGGCATTTTGGCAGGGTTGTTACAAGTAAGTCCATGTTTACAGTTTACTAATTGCTCTTCCTCGTATGTACTATCATGTACTTAGTATCATGTTTATGTGTATCCCAACCGAGTTGTTATTTAATGACTTTTTTGTATTTTTAAAATTTATCTACACTCAAGGTGTTCTATTGTGTTTACAGTTTCTCACCGCGATCATAGTTGTCGGATGGATTTACAGTATTATCTACGGCGTGCAGATGATTCAAGATGCAAGTAAGATGTTTCTATAGTATATATGAGCTTGATTGGGAATAATAGTCAAAATGTGATTATTATTATATTCTTTACATTATCACCAGTATCCTTGTGCAAGCTTAAATTTACAGATAAGTTGTTATCTGTGTTTTTCCAGTTACAAGGTCAGCAATTTCTCCAGAAACTCCATCCTCAGAGGAGGAGAAGCTTCCCACGGATACAAAACAGAGTCAAGCTTGGGCTTAGAAGATATATATAATGTATCCGCAAGAAGACTCATCGTTGATCATCCAAATAAATACTTTATATATATGTATCTGTAAAATTCATGCATATTACTGAGCTTTGTACATACAACAAACTGGAGCTCCGTCAACTCTTTGCCACTGAATAACTCTCTTGTCTGAATGTTGTGGTATATGTCGGTCGACTTGTATTCAAATGAATGTTGTGTGTAATATCATTACTTATATATAAATATCTATCTACATGGTTTGTGTAATACAAATTTTAAGGGGAAATTAATCTCCTGCGAAATATATAATCATTATTACGTACACATGAATCCATCATCAGCGTGAGTGAGTACTTAATTAGTGTTTTGCTTACTCTCCGCCAAAATCTGTCAATTCAACTTCGTCAAGCTACAGTTGTCAATAATAATAATTATAATTATTCGAGAAAAGGCTGTGAAAGTGAAAGAATGATAAGCAGAATGTTTTTTTTGTGATTGTATAATTATACGTATGTATTCTCTATCTTGCTTATATATACACGCAACCTCCAAATGACACTTTATATAATTTGATTTTATTTATACGGCTTGTATGAATCCAATAATACTTTGAATGTAAACCTCAATGATATTATTATTCTTCCTACTTTGAACACAATTTATTACTTTTGAGAAGCTGTTTTCATATATGTAAATGAAATCAGCACAGTTTTGTTAATTATTTGTTAATTTTTCGATAACATTTACAAACGGATTAACTTTCTTGTAAATTCGCCATCATCTGTACTTATTACTTGTTTTCTGAACAAATAGCACTTTTCAATACCCTTTCGTACATGTAATAAATTGTATTACCTAACAAATACACTGAGTACCGACTCTATAATAACATACGTACCATGGTAATTACTTAATCTGAATTATATGTAATTGTAATTATTTAATCGGAATTACATGCAATGATTATTATTACATGTGAAGATCTACATATTTCGCAACGTCAGGTTCATTAAAAAGATGGAGTTGGTTTAATCATCGTAATCTCATATAGTTATAAGTATGTGTATGTGTATTTTTCTGGGCTTGTTAATCGCAGAGTAGATTTTGCCTGGAATCACTCATAATTTAAGCAGGATTTAGTGTGCATCCTTTTTTAGTCCACAAACCTTAATGCGATATTTCAAGGATATTTCAACTGTTAAATAGCATTAATCTTCGCTTAGCATCTTTGCAGACTTTGGACTCCTCCTTAAAATTTAAAGCAGATGATGATCTCAATGAATTTATGCAATAAATCTAGTTTAATCAAATCCACACGCGCGTCGACCACTAAGAATATAATATATTCTCAATGGAAAGAATATATTTATACTTATGTATACAACAGACTTAGCACCGTAAAACAAAGCGCCTGTAAAATGATTATGGAATCGTTCAAATATTACGCTCGTTCAACGGGTAATTTAGCATAAAATAGTTTGTGTAATAGCTAAAATGGTTTGCAAATTTAAATGATTTAAAGGAATATCTTAAATAACTTGGAAAATATTTTAAGCTTCAGCATTCCATGAGCCAATTAAATTTGAATTGTTACTTTCTTATATAACATAATCATTGAAAATTCTGTTATTTGTACTTTTGACTTTGCAACTTGAAACTTTCCATCAAGCTTCTGTCCCTGTCACAGTGGTTCACCTAGTTTTAATATTTATGCTGATTTAGCAAAATAATGGTTAAAAGTAGGGAAAAAAAGTGTGTGAATCCTGATACCCTGGTATTCATTGATCCCAGTCGTATTTATTTCCATTCATTCCCATGCGACAAAATTTAATATTACTTTTCTCTGGGTCAGTTCAAGAAAAGTCACTAGTTCAGAGATTATATTGCGTGTTTTATTTCCATACATACTATTTCGATATTTCTATGGATATATTTTTAGTTTTTTTTGCGTATTTTGCAATATAAGCCATACAACTTCCTAATGATACACGAATATAATACATCTGCATATATTATTTTTGTGCATCAGTTCCTTCTATAATTAACGTCTTCAGTTGTCTGAATCCTTACAATCCTTGTGTTGCTAAATTGAATTATCCGAATGTTCAGACAAGCTTTCGTAAATGTAAGCCTGCTTGACGGTCCTTATAATATCCGTAGAATTACTGCAGCGTGGTCAATAGTACAGGTTACAGGGGCTGGGATAATTGATAACGAGAAATAAAATGTGAATATTGATTACCCACGAGAGTCGTATAACATTACTTCAACGTTTGACCTTTTTTCATGGGAATGGGAAGGCAAAGTACGCATAAATTGGGAAAGGAAAAGGAAGAACGTGTAGGAATATTGCTTTGAACAGATGTTATTGCATCAATCAGCAATTTGCATTTCTGATCGATTTCATAAAACCGTCCTGTGGATTTTCTATTTCTGGTACTTTGTAGTCAATAACAGTTCAGGCGATTCAATTCATATACATACTATGGATGTATACCCTCAAGACTGGAACTCGTAATCATGAAGAAGGGCAGACAGGCAAGCACACAATGCTTTATTGTGGGTAATTTAATTCAACTATTGGAACTCCAGAGGAATTGCCGGATGCCGTAGACCGTGACCTCTCTTGGGACACATATTTCAATGTATAAAGCCATCCAACAAAGCATTCTATTTTGCTCAACCAGCTTTTTCTATTATACAAAGGAGCAATCGAAGAAATGACGATAACAGCTTGCACACTCCACTCTGGAGATAGCTCCATCATTGTGATTGTGAGGTATATGTAATCGAGAAAAGGAAGGTTCCCACATCTTCGGACAGTATTTTCTTTTATTAAATATAACAGAAGATCTCGAATATATCATAAATCCAAGAAATTAGAATAAGTATAAAAAGGCTGTATACTTCCTTATTTTAAATCACTCTCATCAACAAGGACTTAACTTATACTATGGCACTTGAGCATGACGGAGTTCTCACTACAATAAATAATGAGCTGTTTTAAGGGTCATTGGTTATATGTAAATTTAAATTACTACTTCAATTCACTGAAGTCAGCAAAAATGATCAACGAAGTACTTTTTAAACGGATTTAACTCACAGGTTGAAGCTCATTGATCGATTAGTGTAAAAATCAATCTACTTATAACTATCTGTACATACATTAGATAAATTCTTTAAGGAAGATGATCCCACTTTGCTAATTGTGAGCAAATTTGTCTACAAGTTTACCAGCCTATACAATTCTGGAGTATGTACATATATACATATATAATACACTATATGTACTTATATTACATACTTATACTTGTTATACATATGTATATGTAGTACAACAAAAAACATTGCAGGAACTGCGAAGAAGCGAGTGCAGAAAAAAGTTTTACAAATGCTTGTCATGGTTTTAGTTTAGTATAGTATTAATTTAAGGAATAAGGAAAGTCCGAATGAAACTTCCATCGCAACAAACAAATCGTCGCAGAGCGGAAAGTTTCCTGGAATGTTTCTTGTTTGTGGAAGTTCCCCTTTACGCTCCCCTAAAAAGAAGTTCCCTACTTGTTAATTTTGTTGTTTTCATTTCCATTAGTAATTCATTAATTGTGTAGCTGTGTAACTATATAGTGTAGCATATCTCCAGTCATCCGAAAGGTTTTGGTAATGTCCTGACTATCTTTTGGAACCGAAGGATTACTTTGGTATTGGTTTACTTTAGACTCCCTTTATCTTTCTGTTGACTTATGTAATGGAAAAATAGTCATAAATAATAATGTAGCGTCATAAATAATCTTTATACGCGTTGAAGCATGAAAGTATACAAGTGCATTCATATGGAACGGGAAACCTATGAAATGAGATGCTGGGGAATCTTTCCAATACACCGTTCACTTCTAACTCTAAGTAATATATAGATAGATGCATAAGTGTAACTTGTGTATGTTCTTACATATAAACAGCAGAAACGAATAGTTGACGGAATAAGATTACCTATAATAGTATAGAGTATAGTATTATAATTCTTTATTGATCAAATCAGAAGCTTATTGAGGTATACAGAAACATAATTGAAAAATAAAGTAAACATCAATTTTTTGCCTGCTGTCTGCTGGATCTCCATCTGCAAAACAAACACATACTATGTATATACTGCTGCGTACACAGGATTTTCTTATCTATAAGAATTATTCCACAATTATTTATTATAGGATTTGCATCGTATAATTTAAATTGAAATCTTGGATTGAGACTATAATATAGTGTTTTCAATCTTTACACACAAATAACTAATTACTTTTTTTAAATAATTTACTGCTCTGAATTATTGCCAGATTTTACTCTCCAGTCATGAAACAAACAACTGCAAAATGGATAGACAACAATATGTCGTGCCTCAAGAAGAGCCTCGTTCATGCTCTTTGCCTTGATTGGATTAAAAAAGTGTCATTAAAAATAAACCTAACAAATACAAAAAAGACAAAATAAGTACATAAAAAATGTTTGTATACTCCTTCCTGCACTTGTCTTATAAGGGTAATGTTGCATCCATTTACAAATATTAAATGCAAATATAACTGATCATTGAGGATTTAACATTAATATTAGGTACAATTGTATATGCATTTAACTGATTATTATTTACAACTGTACGATTGTATGTATTTCATATGATTATTGATAATATAGATTTTTTTACGTCTGGTAACTTCAAGCACTTCCTATACATTTCAGTCACTTCAGTGTGCTTCCTGAGAGTGAGAACATTCGAGCAAATGGCAAATCTACACAACGGCAACATGAATTTTAAACTCACGTGTTTTTTTGAAGTATCTTTTTATCCCCGACCCACCGCATATCTAATTTGTTGTGCATACTTTTTTGCAGTACTATATTATAAACACTTTTTTGTATTTATAATTATTACAGTTGTACAGAGTAATAGTCTCTAGTGTTTTGCTCTATAGATTTTTTTTTACAGATATACGTTCCCTATATATAAATGTTGAATTTTGTTTTAGCTCTAGCATTAAAGTTGTCACACATATGTGAATTCGCACTCACTCACAGTCAGGAATAGGAATAAGAGAGAGAATAGTATAATACGGAAGATGTTTCAATGTTTTAATATACAAGACTACACGGCAGATTGGCCTTGGGACTGCATAGATCAACTATATACCAAACCAAACCAAGTGGTTTCAGCTTGAGCTCACCAAGGACACATCCAATCTACACATTCCTTTCCAGTTGATTTTGCGCTTCAGATTTCCCATTTCGCTTCGTTGATGCCCACTTATTCTCCTATATGTCTGTTTCTATAAGTGTGCTAATATGGCAATGATACAATGATAAAAGCAGACACGTGTATGGTGGATACATTAGATAATACATAACATGTACAAATATATGTATATGTAATTAGTTGTGTGTAAAAGTTTGCTTGGTCTAAAAGCAGCAGGAGTGCCAATCCTAGCCTCCAAAGCCTGAATTTTTATTCGCTAAATCCCTTGTTCCCCGTCTGGACGGTTACAATTTCCCTCCACTAAAGATTAAATTTACGACTGTTTACAGAACCCACTTTGCTGTATATAATAAAGTGCCACGCATTTCTTTTCAACTAAAACGTCCCAACCGTCTTTATTTTATACTTATAATAGCTTTTGTCATCTCCTGCTTAGTCTTGCTGATGCTTCTTTTCGTGTCCATGTATGTCTTTCATTAATGGTTAACTATATACCAGTACTTGTGGGATTCATTCATGAATTCTGTTTCTACGATTTAATTTTTTTACGTTAGAGGATCAAGACAATTGTTTGTTTACTTAAGAATTGATTATCGACTACGTTCATACTAAAATGTTTATAATTAATTAGATAGTAATTTAAAATTGAATTAGTATACTAAGAATAACTCTGTATAGTCTACACGCTATAGTAGAAGTCGGATCCCCTTGTGAGGGCTATTAGTATAGTACAATAATTATCTACAGCAGTTTAATTATTGTACTACTATAAATAATGACAGTATTAAAAAGTAGATTATGGATCATAATCTACTAATTATTAAAATAAATTCATGAAATGAAACGTAAGTACCAAATATAATGACTATATAACAGCACTAATGAGCCAGATTCTCAGTACTTATGACGGCTCTCTCCAACATCTTGATACATGTAAAGTTCAAGTCTGGAATTAAAAAAATCATCTAGACATACTAAATTAGCAACGAGGAAACACTTCTCATATTTAGTTTGGGCCTGCTGGGATACTCAAATCTTATTTTAGAAGCTGACGTTTTAGCTTGTTTTTAATGCTGTGGACTTCCTTCAATGTGTAATTAAAAGAGCAATTAAAATTCAAGTTCTAAACAGCGGCAATAAAACCAAAATTAAAAGGTAAAATGGTAAAGCTTTGTGGTAAATGGTAATATTGTAAGTTTGTACTATTAATACTATGTGGTCCCACGGTTTTGAAAGAGATACCCGCCGGCTGATGACTGTAGGACGGGATCCCTCAATGTCAATGGAGTTGTAAACATAATTAGAGAAAACTCTTCCAGTTCCAACATGATTTTGGGACGTTTCCCAACTAACAATATTTACTTTCAAGTAATTTTCCACCTCCAACTTTAAACTATGTATCGGTCTTATAATTTTGTGTAGTAGATTAAAGTACTAGTAATAGTATATGTGTACTGTAGATACCTCTACATATGTACATACAGTATACATACATAAATACATTTACATATTCACCGTGTATTTAAAACGTAAAATTACTCTAGAGTCACGATCCTTTCCAATCCTATACCTAACCTCATTTTCACTTCTACTTTACCTAAATCCCTTCCGTTCATTCAGTTTTTCGAACGTCAGTTCCAATATTATACCTTATTTAGCTACTTCAGCTTATGGAAGAGTTCCACGAAAGACAAACGCCGGAAAATACCCAAAAACTGAATATTATTGTGAATGGAAAAAAACGAAGCTGGCCTCTCTATTGTTATTATTATTTTCTGCCGTTCATCTACATAGTACTTGTCAGTATTATTTAGACTTTGACCCTTACCCTTTCCTCGTTGTGGGATGAAGCAGGAAGCCAAAACGTTGTAGTACACGCTATAGGCTATTGTTATTTACCTGTAAAAGATACTTGGAGTCTTCGGGTCGTTAGCTTTATTACCTTCGGGAACAACAAGCGAACTATACAAATAATACATTACATTACCTTTTGAAATGCAATTACAAAAAATGTTGAAATGCCTATGTTGATGTTACAATATTGAAGTTACATTATCCAGTTAAAAATAGCAAGTTAATAAAGGAATTGGTATTATGCACATAATTTAAACGAAGCCTATTGTGACATTAATACTGCCTAAAAGCTTCGGACAATGCCGCTGATAAAGCCTTATCTATTAAAATTAATGACAACTAATGTCATGTCATAGAACGGTAGGTAGACTTGTATTATTGTAATTAATTTCAAGCAATTAGGCTACCTAATTTAATTAGTGTAGTAGCAACTCCTGCAGTGTTTAAGAGTATTGTTTAGAATGACTAATATATTGCTATCTTATAATATTACACCTAACAAGGAAAAGACAAGGAAAATACTTTAGAACGCAGCTCTAAAAACATTTTGAAAAGTAAAAGTGATTTATTGTTAAGGAAAAACTGCAACTCTGGACAAATACTGTAGTTGAATTATGTAAGTATGTTTTTGTCAAGGACGACTGTATTTTTTACCCCTAATTAGTTCATAACAAGATGTTGTGCGTGCCGACATGAAGTGTTGAAGTATTTCTTCAAGTATAGGTATGTAAATAAAATTGTATCAATCCAAAATAAACATCAGCCTTAAACAACCTGGAAAGGAAAATATTAATAATAACCTGGAAGAATCAGTTTTGATAGTTGCTCGGCGCTTCAGGCTGATTTTTTAATTTGATGGATTCATGACTAACAAAAACATTTCATTTCATCTTTGCAACTCTCCACCACAAAGATTTCCTTCCCAGTATCAGGATTTAGGCCTTAAGGTTGATCTAGTACAAAATGCTCGCAAGAAAAGCAGGAAAACTTGTGTGGGTAAAAATAAATAATATAATTAATACTTGAGTTGAGAGCAAAGTTCATATTAATAAGACGGAATTATTGCAACTTGTTGAATGTGAAACTTACGCTTATTAAATTCAATGAGAATCTTTTAAATGTAAACTATACGTTATGAAAGTTATATGTGTTAACCTTTGAGTATATGCATATATTTTGCAATTAATTGAACACTTGCATCGTCTCTGTTTGCAAAACTCTTGTTTACTCTAGAATGCACTTGTAAAACAAGTAAATATTGTTGAGGATCGAAGAGAATCATGGTAGTGTTGCTTGATGAGCAAATTAAAGTGAAGATCTCCTTGACAAGAAAAAACATTCAACCGTTGTTTGTATATACATACATACATATACAGCGGTCGGAATGTATAAATGCAGAGCAATTCAATTATGCAAATATATTTGCAACTTTAAATTGCAACAGGTTTGCTAATATACGATCGTTCAGCATGCGACTGCATCTGCCAGAATACAGGGATGATAACTAACGCTTTGTCTATAAAGTCGTACCATTAACCATTCAAATCAAGTCCCTCCTCTTACTAACTGTATTCATGTACTTGCTCAAGTGCTTTATTTTAATTAAAGACTTGGTTGGTATTTGGCATATAATCGAGATTGAATAAATAATGACCGTCATTCCCTGTCGTCCATTCCTGTCATTTATCCTCTTCCATTTCCGTTATTATCCCTATGCATTTTAAATAGACATTCTTTCACTCTCATGAGATCTGTATCTGTATAGAGTTGAATTGTATTTCTTTGCAACATGTACATCCTCGTTTATTTCTTTTTGCCCGTGCTGAATTGTTCAAGAATATTTGCAAGAAAAATACTACTCAACACGTTTGCTTTGCTTTTGTCATGCATATTTAGTAAGTAAACTACAAAATACATATTTAGCAGATAGAATAGATTTTTTTTCTATTTTGCATTTATACATTGTGAGTATAGCTAAAATCCAAAAAAGACATATGTAGCATTTAAAATACAAAAAATACATAAAAATACATATTGAACACCTAAAATAGAAAAAATACATATTGAACACCTAAAATAGAAAAAATACATAACGTATAGCTACTAAAATAGAAAAGTGCGGAATAATGACTGGCCTACTTTTCAAAGACTGTTAATACGAGGAAGCCATTTAACTTGTCTACAAGTAATGATTGTCATGAAATATCCCATGATTTGCCTATCTTGGTTAACTTGATATAATTCACTCCTCCCTGAATACAGAGCCGCCTTTAAAACTGACAAACCCGGAGTGATCGTAAAATTCAGATATCAATGACTTGGCAGTAAAAGTTCGTTGTATTGAACAATGCTCAATATATTATATATGGGTATATTATTATATTATTTACTAAACAAAAAAAAATCTACAAGAGGATTGACAGTATATTGACACATTCCATAGCATACAGATTCATACATAAGGATAAGTATATATAACTTTGCATATTCTCACACTTACAAGACTTCCTATTTACGAATATTGTGTATGCTAAAATGCCTGCTAATGTTCTTATAGAGGGTATTATGTGTCAAATGGAACGTGGAAGTGAACTTTATTGTATAATTATGTACATGTTGTAGAAGAGAAAAACATTAAAATATATCCGTATCAACAAAAACTGCGACGTTGTCAGTATCTAAAATGTACTCACATTGAATTGGCTGGCAGCAGAGCCCATCCTCCGACTTTAATTATAAGCTTGCACAACTTTTTTAACTTAAAAAAAATAAATCCTTCATATCCTGCATCTAGTACACTTGCAGGTCCTTGTGTGTGTACATAAATGATTTTGTGACATATCTTCCATCACTAATAATAATTTGTACTTATACGTTATGTACATACATGTAGAATTTACATTATGAGGCCAGCGACGTAATCTACCATGTCACTTGTCGGAATGGTATGGAAGTCAACGTAAAAAAAAAGAGATTATCTCGTCATATGTTTCGCGCTTCGTATATGACATGACGGGAAGAAATCGCTGACCGACTCTAAATTTGAAGCATTTCAAGATTGCAAAACCAACTGCTGCTTCTTATAAGTACTACGATATAGTATGTGCATTTGGTATATGTATATAGTATACATGTATAGCCACCATTAACCACTATCATACAAAATGAGGACCGTCATCGTATGAAATGGGAAGCCTTAATTTGCTGGAATGACTTTATTGATATCCTCTGTTAGCTTTATTCGTCTCATGTTTCTATATATTAAACAGTAAAGCTGAACTTTTATTAGTCATTTCAACGACTGTGTAGTAAATGCAAAACAATATTGTACTACGGCTATACTATTAGTATATTTTTAAACAACGCCACAGGATGCATGAATAGTTCCTATTGATAATAAACAATGGAAGCAATTTACACGTGCATGGAAGAAACTGAAACCATACAGCGTTTATTATGAAACCACGTCCCACAACATTTGTCCAATCGGAATCGGATTGATAAATAAAAATGTGTACGACCGAGAACTTAAAATAGCTATAAGGTGAGAATGAGAACTTGAGCATATTTGGGATTCCATAGTTAAAACATACCCGCAGAGTATAAAGACATACATCAGACCCACTGTAAAGTATATAACATGCCCACTTCTATAAATGCAACATACCTATTATATAAATAACTTAAACTACTCTACCCACTTTACATACCCAAACGTAACATACCCGTACCACCTATACCTCTGTACATCCACCGTTCTTTTTTATAAAGTCTAATGGTAAATAGAAATCGACTGATTTAACCTCAACCATGGTTAAGTCCCTTGGCTCAGGTTCAATTCATGCAGGGGGTGTGTAGTGGCAAATGTTCCAGACTTTCCCTCCTATTGGCTCTTCCCGAGGGCCAAGCCAAACTCGTACCCACGGCCAGAATAACAATGCTAAAAATTTAAGTTGGTCTATTCCGTTGAAATTCGTACTATACTATCTATCGACAAACTCTACACACGCCGTCAAATAAAAACTACAAGGTCAGCCTGTCTTGTACAAATGTACTTAATACTTATAAGCTTTCCAACACATAGTTCCCCCACTTATTTTTTTTACGTCGTCTTGTCTCTTAGCACTTTTTGCTTCCACGCCGTGATTCTTCGCCGTAGCGAATATTTGTGTAAATAACTATTAAATAATTCTAGACATCTTGAGTATTAATGGTAGACATGCTTGCGACTTACAGGGATCCATTCAAGTCGTGTGTTCCAATATGTATCATGTGTTGACTTTATTTAACAGTTAACAACCCTTATTGCATCCCACTATAATGACGAGGGTAATATTAAAGAAGCTGTATAGTTGTCCGTACATGACAACTAGTTCCTGAATTACCCTATAGAAGTATAAGTACAAGAACTTTCTGGAAGCCCAATGTGTGTTTAATAGTATTTATAAGGTCGTGGAAATACGTCGTTCGTCTGAATTCTCGGCGGCGACGATCCGAAAACCCAAACAGGAACTGATTGTGAATCAGGATTCCTGGTTTAAAACTACAAACTATACTATAAACCATACTACTACACTATAAACTAGACTACTGCACTATAAACTATACTACTGTACTATAAACTGAAAACATTACAGTGACTGTTTATGATTGTTGGAATTGTGACCTGAAATGCAGGGACGTTCGACACCAAGCAATCATCTCATATCCAATGTTTTGAAACTAAACAGTCCTTGCAATTCCTTCATAATAAACAGAAACTGCAGCGCTAATAATAAATGATTTTACATTGAAATCTTCCCTATACACGTGTGTTTAGTACACGGGGCCAGTCGCATATACTTATTATATTATATTATATTATATTATATTATATTATATTATATTATATTATATTATATTATATTATATTATATTATAGGATTAGGGTCTAACTCAGTACAGAGGACAGTTGTACCAAAAACTACCAAACTATAAACTTTTGTGTATGTTGGCATTGCCTTTACCATAAATGCAGCGTGTAGTAAATTCAAACGTCGACTATATACGAAGAAAGAAAGCCTGAGCCGACATAGCAGCACACACGTTTAGTGTCGAAGTTGCCGCAGACGAAGCAACATCGTGCGAAAATCTCTCGTATATAAATCAACTGTGGGTTCACATTACTGATTACAGGAGATCGTTTATTACAAAGACGTATATATATAGTGACTCTATATGACATCAGTTTGAAGAACGTGACAGTTGAGTAATAATACTAATTGCAAAACACTTTGTATATCAACAAAAAATAGTATCGACAGCGTTTATTTCTGAAAACTTTCAGTTTGGATCTACTTTAAAACCTTCCAAAGGTACCACAATTTTTGTTGTTGTTGCCTGTTAATTTGAATATAACATCATATGCATAGTCCTAATATATTATTAGTCTCCTATTAAATAAGCACTGAGATTCTTTTGGTTGCTTTACATAAGAATATTACTTGATTTTAGTAGGTATAGAACTTTCCTGTAGTTACATAAGCGTAATTTTTAATATTGGTACTATGTTGGTACCTTTGACACTTCCCGTCCTTTGCATACCATTTTTTTTAGTCTAACACAGCTGTGTTGTGGTCGTAAATCGTCTGGCTTTTGCACCGTTTTGAGGTTGTTTACTATTTTCCAGGTCATTTCTTGATGCCAAGTAAGCCATGGTTTTAAATAGATGGTATCCCTTTGTGTATCAAAATCAAATGTTTTAGATGAGGTGGATTATTTTAAGTTGTCAAGTTGCTCTTTAGGATGATGAGGATTGTAACACGTAAGCGCTATAGGTACATTGTATATAGTCTATAAGTATTTGGTTGGATTATACACTTCGGAAATAATTACCTAAAATCATTGTACAGAGTATGATAAAATTAATAATATTTAGTATTCGTTTATTATTGTATAGCTGCTCCTAAAGGATGCTGCAGATATTAAATTACTAATGGAGCTCTTACAGTTGTCATTTCGGAATGCAATCCATCATTTTAATTACTTCAACACGATTTAAAGCTTCATTGAACTAATTGCAGCTCACTCTTGAACAGTATACAATTTAAATTCCTATAGCTCGGAGTTATTTTGCAAGGTTCTGTAGAGTTCGGTTCTAATAATTATGCAAACTTTTGAAGCTGATAAGTGGCTTTGTTGGACAACCGCGGCCATATTTGCATTTGACTTCTCCGAAAGTCACGGTTTAATTAGCTTTTTTTCGACACAGTTGAAGGTTGGCTAGACAATCCTGACTTAGTACATGGAACTTTTCGGCTCTCTCTCTCTCTCCTGTCTTTTTCATACTTTGGGCCCACATAAACCGTTGACTCTCAAAAGTCATAACTTCTTTATAGAGATGAGTAATCATCACCGGAGGGTAGAAAATTGCAATTTTCGCACACCCTTAGCATCTTCAAAGAATGAATTTGGCACTGTGGGAACTCTTTGTGTATCTCTCTTTGTACTCGCATTGTATGTGTGCATAATTTCCCATGAGCCCTGTTATATGAGCAAAATTTGCAGTATCGTTTCTCCTCACGCATCATAGAACAAGGGTGCAGGTGTTCAATAATCGACAACCCCAAAGAAAATATTTGTTTCAATACGTTACATAGGTAGATACAGGTAAATGTAAGTTTACTCTCTGGCAGACAGAATGGCAAGAGCCAGTTTTCAATCCTGTCTATAGTACTATATATCTATAGCTACTGTACAATACAAAGGAGTATGTAAATTTGCATGATTGCAAAAAAAGTTGCAAAAAATGGCAAGTAATATTCATTCTTATAGTTAGTCATTAGATCTGCAGGAACTTCTTTTGGCAAGCAGGGTGTTCGAAAGGTTAATCTGTAATAAAGTATGCAGGAGTGAGTGTAATGAAGGATAGAGGAGCGAAGCCAGCTGGTAATAGTCATCATGGTCATGTTAATGCTGAACATCTCATAAAATTCATGAATCTTTTGTATGTATTATTGCCAGTGACCACACCGAGCAATAAATTTCCTTAGTAGACTTTAAATCACTAGACTTTTTAAGTTAATGGTCGGATTGTATTTTGTCACATTAAATGAATGGTCGGGCTTGCAAGTAGCAAGTACCTATGCAAGTTGTCGCTAGACATATTAACCTACATGTTTATATATATATTTTTAATATGCTATGTCCCTATGTGTTTATGCAGTGAAATAATTCACAAGCTGTACATATGTACATAAATAAAGTTTTGTATACCCAACCCTCACAGAGTCTACGGATTTACACACAAGTATATTCTATGTTGGATATAGTCAAAAGTATAAAGATTGTATGACCTATGACTTTATATATAAGACATTGGATTTCTTTAATAGAAATTAATAGTTGTAGATGGCAAAGCTAGGGTTATTCATATAATTGGCAGTTATTATATTTAAGGGACTGACTATCCCTGACCCGGTGAAGCTCATTGGAATGTCTAAATGTCTGTCTGCATTACTTTTTTGGCTACTATACAGATATTGGAAGTCCACAGAGAAGGATAATGATATACTGTTTAAGTAAGCAGAATTTGGACAAGTGACCATTTCTGTATCTAGTATCTTTATTCCGCCTCCCGTCTTTGCATATAAAAAATACTTTTACACATCATGAACGTATATTTATGTATCTTCATATTCTTAACATTATTACTTCCACCAGATGTGGTGGTGGCTATGTCAGTTTATGAGTAAATAAGATTACAGAAAAGAAAGTACATGCACATGCACACAACTTGGCTTAATATTTCCATACATATTAACTCATAAGACTTGGAAATTGATTGCTTGTTAATTTTAATCACTTATCTGCACCTCTTGGATTTATAGCTCCGGCTATGTCGATCATTCCTCCGACAGAGGCAATGTAAAAAAAAAGGCCGACACAATTGTTCAGCTATATCGGCTATTCAATTTAAGTACAAAGTTCACCTCTCACATAAATATTCCTGATGAGGAACAATTTTTTCAGACAGAAATGAGATCATGGATGGAAATGAACGCATTACCACGAAAGCTGCAAAGGATGATTCTTTCATGCAATTACCAAGTTCTAAAGTTCTGCAGCTGTTTTTAGTATACTGGTAAATTATTTTTCACATGAATGGCTCAGAACAGGTTTTCAATGATCACCCTTGCAACAATGCATTTTTGAAATCCATTAAGGTTGCAAAAAATTGTTCTTAAAGGAACCTCGTCGAAAGCCTCTAAAAGACAAAATGGGATCTTATATTGCCATCTTGTCTCTTTGTTTTATTATATCTCTATAGTTAGATATATCTACATGTATAAGTTAGTGCCAGTACCAAATTATACGGGATACGAAATTATGATGATTTATTTATAGTTATTTCGAGCTTCAACTTTAGTTGGGAATTAAAATTCTCGAGTAACATTTAATTGTGTTTAATCAAATATATTTATTTATAAGGTGACTGATTACGTAAGATGTTGTGGAAGTATATTAAAGTCCTGGCACGTTTCTCTCCGAAGCATATTGTGTCACTCTGTTACTAAAAAGAGTCTTGACAAGTATTTATTCAAGATGTTTATTCTTGGAGAATAATCCTGTCATTATTTAACCTTTACATGCTCTAGCGTGTTTACATTTCTGCCGTTGACTATTTAAAATTCACAAAAAACTACTTATTATATTACCACCCGTTTGCAATATGATTTATTCATTAGATTTGGCTATGTGATAATAATTTTGAGATGTATGGTTAGTTGCATCTTAAAAATCATTTTCAACATGACATGTATACACTGATTAAAGAAGAAATGCTGATTAAGGAAGATTGTTGATGAGGGAAAGATTGCCCCGTCTGCAATTTTTAGGGATCAAGTGCATTTAGGTGACATTTCCCAAAGTCTTCGAGACATGAATTTCATACTAACAAAGAGTATGTGGACGTTGTCAATGTGAGATAAACTTATTTAATGCCATAATGACACTATTGAAGCCTTATTATATATATTCAAAACAGTATCTCTCTTCTCTACTGTAAGTATAGTAATAACAGCAGGGGTCAGAGGTATATTCATCGATTTCAAGGTAAACTTTTAACATGTGTACTTGGATCAATGATAAGTAAATAGATAAAAATCCTAAGAAAAACTTCTTGTTGGAAATAAAAAAAATCATCCTGGTAAATATACTAATATACAAGTATGAGTTCCCTAGTGAGAAATGTATTGATGAAGACAGATTTGAAATGGACGGAGCAGGAACCTGTCAAGCTTTTATCTCGTTAGCTTTTTAACCAAAAGCCGTGCTGATAGTTAGGATGTTAGACGTGATACCTTCTACACTCATGCCTACAAATTTGATTGTAGGGTTGGATATTTTCTCACACGTGAAGTTTGACAAGATGCAAAAAGATTTTGTTGAAATAGTTTATTCTGAAAATATCGATGAGCAAATAAGACTTGAAAAAAACTAAATCCCCTGCTGGATGAGCACACGCAAAGAATATTATTAGTTACACCCACTAAGGCGTTATAGCGTAGCATGGTAATTTTTGTATTTAAATATATTTTACATTTAATCCGTGCAAAATAAACTAATTTCTATTACATTTTTTCTTTGTTTACGCTACGTGCAATTGCATTTTTGTCATAATTGGATTTTGATTCATTTTAATTTTAATGATATTATACCTATATAGCTATGTTAGAATAGGAGATTGCATATAATGTTGAGCTTAGCATTTGAATCTACAGGTTCTTACACAATCTATATAGTTTGGCGTGTCTCCGCTGTCCTTAGCACTTTTGCACACCGCCAACAACACTCCCTAATTTTCAATGGTAATTTTTAGGCGTAAGCATGGCAAAGGAGATTTGGAAAGATTTTGCAATAAATATCGTACGACAGATTCTACAAAGCTTGTATATATACAACATACAATTTACATATGTCATATAATTTGGAAGGTACTTTTTCGAGCATCAGGAATGGGATAAAATATATTGCAGGTTTCATAACGTGTATACCGTCCGATTGCTTGACGTCTCACAGGGTTTCCATCCACGTTCATGTAGTTAACCTTGGCATTCAGTTGATTTAATGGCATTAATTACGTAAACCTAGCTAACACTGTATTTGTTTCTTTAATCTTCAATTGAGATCTTACTACTATATTACTTGACTACTACGAGATCCAGCAGAGACCTGCTGGAGAAAAACAGACGCGAGTTCCAGCCAGTGTTTTGCTCACATGAGTATCTACATTTGTCTGAATTAACTCTGAAGTAATTTACTATATATAGTACAAGTTGTCACTATAGCTCAAGCGTCTTGTAATTAATTAATCTATAATGCCACTTCATGGTTTGCATAAGCAGACGTTATTATTCTTGACGATCTGCCGCTTTGAAAATTATTTTCGTTTATAAACGAGCTGATAGCGTTTTAGTTTACTCTTTTGCCGGCTTTCTGTCCCGATATTTTCTCACATGGGGATGGGGATGTTTTTTATACATAAGATACGAAAGTAAAGTATTCTCTGACTGATAGGAAAATACTAAATCTGTACTTTATGGGTAGTTTTCAAAATCGCAGATTACTGCAATAAATTCTTAGTTCGGGATAGTCTGGTACGGTTTAGATGTTGTTGTGATGTACACAAGATGTATTAGGTAAAGACGCCGACAGTAATCTCCAAGATTGTGGACTTAAGCGCTTAAAAATGCGACGTTTTCCTGTCTGTAGGGATAGTCCTTGCATTTTTATGGTTCTGAACACGTCAATACTGAATATAATATGTAAAACTGCAGTAAAACTACAGATAGCTTGCAGGCTTATGGTACCTATAATAAATTAAAGCTTGTGCGTATTTACTTGCTATAAAAAGGCAAATGTTCGAACAGAGGGAAAAAATACTAAAAATACAAACCGATCCAGACAGTTGCAGTTTATAACTCTTGACTTTATAGGTTTGCAAACAGTCCAAAGTGAAAACATTGTCTGGATTTTTTGCTCGACTGCGGCGGGTGTTTTTAAAAATAAAGTCTGATAAATTATTGTGATTAGATTCGTTAAAGAAAAGTAATGGCTCATTGAACCGACCACAATAAAAGTTGTAATTGGTTTGGGAACGAGGAAAACTCTCCGAAATTGACAACATTCCTGGAGGTAACGCAGAGCTTCATGGTTGTTAAGTTTGAACGGCTCATTCATTACAATTCTATGTATGCTCTCATATGGGATGTAGAAAGTTTTGGTTTACCCCCAAGTTTTGTTTTTTGTGGTTGCTTTTATTATAGTGTAAGCAAAGTTACATGTAGGGATACTTATCTACTACTGTTTTAAGTTTAGAGATGCAGATGGTAAAAAATTAATGATTTCAAATTTTGTCTGCTTTCATGTGAAATGCGAGTATATATTCCAGTGTAAAACATATCTTTTTCTTGTAATAATATTATGTATTTACTGGCATTCTAATTCCAATGCATCATCGTTTAAGTTACGTGGCACAAAATGAAAAGCATACAATTCTTGTTCATACGGGAAACTTATTTACGTTGGAAGTATGACTTCATTCCTGTGGATAAACCTGATTTTTAAACGTTAAAACGTTACTCATATTGTGTCATATATACATATATAGTTTTCACTATAGTGACTAGTGTCCATAGTTAAGTGTAATCGGGCTGTTAATGACAATAGTTGATTACTTATCTTTATGATGTAAATACGTTCGTACTTACGTACACACTATTCCAAGTATTGCTGTATAGTACTTGCATTACAGATTCTGTAATAATTTGTATTCAAATATTGTTATAGAGTTTGAGTAGAAATGTAGAGTTCACGCGAACCCTTTGATTATCAATTTTATAATTTTAAATAATTCGAACTCGTTTTCGACGTCCTTTATTTGTGAAATTTATCAGTTTCCTGGCAGTACAAGCCAATTTATTGATCAACGATGAATCATAATATTTGTGCTATATGAGGAATAATGAGGAAGGAAGTACAAAAACAAGTGCACAAGTTCAAAAGATCTGAAGAGTTTGTTGGTATTATAGTGGATTTAAATGAAGCCTTGTTAATAATGCGAAAGAGAGTGAGTAGCTTTATTCATGAATGACATTATGGAATGCCCTACTATACTATTATACTATACGATGAGCAAGTTAAAAAGTTGTTTACATTAAAAATGCATCAAATTTATTTGCACAACTACCTATAGTATATGGATATATTCTTCTCTTCTCCGCACTTTTGAACATTGACTTTGACTTTTCCTGGTTCTTTCTGATTCAACCTGGTTCGATCCCTCATCCTCTTGCATGACTCTTAGCAATCAAATGGATTGGATTAAAAAATATTGGATGTTTTGATGTGAATTGGGGAACTTGTGTAGTAAATTACATGTATATAAATATACCTACACAATACATATAGCTTATACATGAATGATGTAATTTATTGAATTAAATAATGAAGCAATGTAGTTATTTATTAAACACAAAGTTCAGTTAAAAGTTAAAGAGCGTAGTACCAGTAGTTTTCTGTAATATAATCATTTTTTAATGGCTGCCTAAAGTTCACTGTAGTATTTATTAATTTATTTACTGTTCAAATCAAGACCGAACCCCCGACTATTAACATACTATATAGTCAAGTTGGTGTGTAACGAACGCCCTCCTATCGCTCCATCTCATCCTCATTAATTTAATTTTTCGTATCAGGAAAAAGCATGAAAACAAAAACATTAAAATTGATAAGGGCATTTTAAATGCGTCGTGCACTTCCAGTGAATTTTTTTAAGTTAATTGGGGATAATTCAGTAAGTTGCATGTTTACTCAAGGGGCTCATCCCACATCCCATCCCTCAAATTCATGTGTTGAGTGACAATTTCTCCATGTAGAAACTTTATTATACGATAGCTATATGTTTATATATATACATAATAGCTACTTATATATATATATAAGTACTTATATATAAGTATTTGGCACTTGTATTTAAATGAATTTTACTTTCCCAAATGATTTTAGTCACTCCGTGGATGTTGAATGAAATATATTAGTAAGTTTTAAAGGTTGGTGTAGTTACAGTTTAAAATAAACTACTCGTGATCTAATATAAATATATAGTGTAAAAGTCTGTGGAGACCGTGTGTGGAATTTTGCAATAGTTTTGTATACCCTATATTTGAGTTTAGTCTTCCGACAGTGTTTATTAAAGTCGTCCTTGGTTGACATTGTCCTAGTTTCGTCTCTACTTTGCTAAAGTTGATACCTATACTCCCTTTTGGCTTATTGTGTGTATTACGTTGAGTGAAAAAATGCAGTTACCACCAGACATGGAGTTTACACAAGCTAAAACCCTTGTCACTTGACACAGACGGACAATTTCACAATTGGCACACACTCCAGTGTTTAGCACATTTGAACTAAGGAAATCAAGCTAGTATAAACAAAATACAAGTTGGCTGTGTGTAGCAAAATTCGAGTACAGCAGTGTTATTGTAAGTATCTATACTGATGGTATACATTCGTAGTTTGCAGTATTTATAAGTATAGATATGTATGATTCATCTATAAAGTTCAGGATTTAATAATCCTGACACTTGTTACAT
Organism: Lipothrix lubbocki; assembly: GCA_034696945.1. Classification (NCBI taxonomy): domain Eukaryota; kingdom Metazoa; phylum Arthropoda; class Collembola; order Symphypleona; family Sminthuridae; genus Lipothrix; species Lipothrix lubbocki. The sequence goes on from JAQGAK010000109.1 coordinate 95,289, forward strand.
CGTTTATTCCCTTGATGCTAATTGTAATCCTTTTTGGAATCATTAGCAAATTATATATTATATAAACTACATAATGTATATTCATGTCGCTAAGTACTGTAGTAAGTAAGTTAGTGTAATTCAACACATACAAATTTTCATAGCCATATCGCCCCGGAAAATTATTGTGAATTCATGAAAAGCGTTGAATAATAAATTGAACATTTAAATTCATTGTTCACTATGCATTTACATTTGGTTTTGGTCAAGTGTGAATTCTACAGCACTTGTTAGAAACTTAATCACGTTATAATTAGTAAATATCCTAGTTCTATCAATATTGACTCCCTTGGTTGTGTCTGCGTAAGGACATATAGTCAACGGTGTGATGTAAACTTTAGCGTCATCCTTTTGACATATCAGTAATAATGATTCCGAAACGTAATGGCTACCTTTGAAGAGATATAGATATAGTTAATTCCGTTGAAATTAAATGATCATGTCATTGTTTACATATCCAGTCTCGCAGTTTATAATAATAATTATCACTATCACTGCCCACCTGAAAATGTAAAAAGTGTTAAAGTTGATACATGTGTGTATAGATGATTGAGTTACTATGCTGCAAGTATCTATATTCACGATATTGTTACGAATTATCAAGTTTGGGTGTCCCTGTAGGCGCGACGAAATGTGACAAGTGACAATGAAGTATTGATACAAATATATCTGTCTCTGTACGAGTAAAAGTATTTTACAACAAGTTGCTGTCATGTGTCGCTCGTTCGCTTTTATTATTATTATGGACCTTGTGCTTGAGGTTTTTAGCTCTTCAGTTATAGACAATGTGTAAATATGGTATAAATAGGATTGCGATGAACCTTTGGACTCCCGTATCTTCCCCACTCTTCCTGTTGGCCATCTTGCTAAATTGTAAAATTGCAACGGAGTGGAAATTATTTACATATGTGGGGCTTAATGTCTCAAAGATATATAGGAGTTGTGGAGATAGCTACGATCAAGAACGAATCAAACGTGCGAATGACTAATTTCACATATATATACTTACGTAAATATTGAACTTTTTGGAATTTGTATGTTCAAACGAGTCTATATCTACAAACCAAAGTTTTAGTATTTACTGTGTTAATATAATGTATAGGTATATATACCTACTATATATTGTACTACGCTAATAAAGAATATACAGATACGACGTCTGTATATGATTTGTATAGTTACATGAATTTGTACTAGTCAAAGGGTTATGATGAGTGACAGGCACAATGAAGCTCCTGCTTTATAGTTAGCTTTAGTGCAACCACGAGCCGAGTCCAAAGTCCAAGTTGAAATGTAAATCCCTGTCAAGGGGTTTAATTCAGATTGAGTGTGCACAGATACCATGTGTGTTTCGTTGACTGCGCTCAAGACCTTCATATGCGACTTAAAAGGGGAAAAAATTAGTCTTCCGTTGGAGGAATCCTAAATTTCACACGTTTTCTTGACCCTATATATGAATATATAGGTACTTACTCAGTACTTACAAACATACGGATTACTTACATACGTAATCCATAAAATTGAGAAGATTTGGATTTATAAATTCAAATTAAATGCATAAAGCATGTTCATCTTATTCTTGCACGTGGAAGTCAATGCCTGATCTAGTTTCAGTTTTATTTTAGGGCTTGGTGTGAAAAACCAGGTGCTTCTAAAAATACATTGTATACATGTGCTTTTTCCAACAAGCAAATTGCTTATTATTATGATGGTGAGTTTATGTATTCCTTGGGTAAGACTTTAGATAATAGAAAGGAAAAGTAGTTGAGGAAGTATATTCGTTGTATACAAGCTATATAAGGTGATATTGTATAGATCTGCATATTATGTATAGAGTTTCTAATTCTCCAAAAAGTGTAACTATCATGACTTCAACACTCACTGTTGCACGAGTGGATCTCGTGTTAAAAATTGACGGTTTTGAAACTTGTTATTATTGTAAGTTTATGTGACGGCAGGCAGTCTGGCCAAGGCAAGGCAGTGATCCTATACATTTATTTATAACCCTGAAGTTCATTTACATTTGGATTCTTATTAGCCGTATTCTCCTGATTACATAGGTTACCCCTGGTAATCTCCAATAAAGACAGTCGTTACTCCCAGCCACCAAAGCATTATTGCCTATATTAGGCTAATAAGTTGTCCTTTCCACCGTATAGTGTACAGGTAGTTAGTTCCCTGTGTGGCGTTAACGTAATATAGAATCTTGATCCTGTTACAATTGCATAATTTATGACTGATTAACACTGTCCTATGTCGTTTTCCATTCAAATTCACTGAGTCATTGCTAAATGAAATTAGCAATTACAATTATTGTGACTAAAGAAACCTAATTTTGCGATGAGTCGGTTGCGAACTTACCAATAAGTTTATTCTTAGTTTATTGCTGGTTCGAAGTTCACAAATCAGTGCATCCACGTGCGTATATAATGCGTACAATGGTTTACTTATGGCTTACTTCTTATTGCAACCGCACCACAAGGATCCTTATGGTTACGTAATTTAATGCATATTATCATGCGAAGCGATAACATAAGGAACTCTTAAAATTGTTTAACAGTGTAACATTGAAAACGTTCAAGTACAGACTATACATACATTTCACATTTACTTACTTATTAGATCTATCTCTCTGTAGTTTGCGTACTTGTACATATGTCGCCATTTACGCATTAAGGAATGTTATATAGGTGTAGACTCACGCATTCCCAACATAGATTCTTCCCACTATTTATTACTTCATCGGTTTACGTTTATGTTTATATAATACGCGTAGAAGTTGTTAACGCTCTTCTTGTATAAACATGACAGTCGTCGAGTTTGGAGGCTGTACACACGAAGAATCAGTCATGGAAAGGTTCCAAGGAAATTTGGCACCACGTGTTTGAGTGTTTGATGCTCTGTTGTGCTCAATTTCTGTTTCTTCTAATTTTAATCCCGTCGATATAGTCTGATGGAATCAGGGCCACATTGAAGCATGATGAAAAATGATCTTCGTTGCTGCTGTTTCCATCTTTTCTGTCATTTATACCTGTAAGAAGAAGTTCTTTTGAGGCTTGGAACATTAGAGTATGACTTGAAAGGCTGCTTAATTAAGCAAGCTAGATGGATATCAAAGGTTATTTCTTTGCATCCTGGTAAGCGTTGAAGGTGTATGAAAAGGAGGTTTCCAAGTTAGTTTTCGTTGATGTTCTGAGTGGTTCTGAGGTTCTTTTGATTGTAAAGGGAGAAAAAAAATAGCCTGGAAACATGTAACTGCCGGATGGTTTGGTTGGACAAGGTATACTTATCCGTATCCTGGTCTTAACATCATGTAAACGGGGTGCGTAAATTGCTTAGATTGCTATGGTAGTCTATTCACCAAAAGACAAAAAACTTTTACATCTTGACTGTAATCGTCTTCTCCTGCGTATACGAACAGTTTCTTGTTTATGTCGAGGAAATGAGCGAGAAGATGCCTCGAAGGAATGGAAAAATACTGGCGAGAGCTGCTAAGTCTGAGAGCTTGACAAGACACTTGTATATATGAAAATGGATAGTAACTCTCAGTTTTTCTTCCGTATGCATATGTCTAACCCCCCAGGTTTCACAAGCGTGTAATAATTTTAGTAACACTAGAAACCTCGGAAACCAGGCACTAATACTATTGCATGTTAGTATTACACATATACATACTTACCTACTATACTTATACTTACCCACAATACCTACCAACTATGCCTATACTTACCCACAATACCTACCAACTATACCTATACTTACCCACTTTACCTTCCTACTACACTTACCCACTATACTTTCCTACTACACTTACCCACTATACTTACCTACTACACTTACCCACTATACTTACCTACTACACTTACCCACTATACTTACCTACCATACTTACCTACTATACTTACAAGATAAGTAGTTCATAACCCCATGAGTACTTTGGTACAGCAAAGCTGCTTTACAGTATACAGCTGAATCAAATGAGAAATTGAATATGAAGAAGCACAGCAAAAGATATGGAGGTATGAGAATATTGTTATGACCAAACGTTTTCTTTTATGTTCCAGGCGGACATAATAACTACACAGTAAACCAAGGAGAAGAGCCGAGGATCCATAAGAGCTACTAGAAAAAGACAAAGCTTTTGCCGTATACGTTCCAGCTGTTGTTTATTAAACTGAAACCAATTGTGGAGAAGGTGGAAAACAGCTGACGAAAGGAATCATCCAGCGAACATCATATCGCATTATAACAGTAACAGGGTCCTGAAGTCCTCCAAGTTCCAAGTAACAAAGGCGCGTGTATAAGTAGAGGAGAAGGGACTCAAGCTTCATTGACTGCTTTGGAAGACACCACTGTGTATCTATCTGTGCTGTCAACATATATTTTACAAAAGAGACGAGAAAACGATAAGGGACTGTTCTCTTTACCCCATAGCACTCTACATTTAAAGCTATTACCTACACAAAGGAACCTGAAGAAATATCAACGAAGCCCTTTCTTCACGCAAAACATATATTATATGTAAATATACATACCTATCTACATAAATTAAGATCAACAGAATCTCTGACAAGTTCAACATTTGAGGAAGCAGGCCATTTACCTTTGTAAATCTTACAAGAAGATAAGGTTGCGTGTGGCAGGACAGAAATACTACTTACTATACAGACAGATTTGACTTGAAGCGAAAAAGTTCTGGATCTTGTTCAAACTACTTCTGATCCTCTGGGACATTTTTACAGTGTGTCCTCTGAAAACTCCACAAAACCAGCATTTGAGCTATTAATTGTCTTGTGAACTCTGTTCCGTTCGTATTTGCAGACAAGTAATTTATCCTTTTGTGATCATTGTTTGTACTCGGAAAATATCAGTTGTACCAGATATTGTAGTACTGTATACCTTATCGACTGGATTAATCTGTCAATATACATAGTAGTAGAGAAGCAAGGTTCAAACTGTAAAAGTTGTCGGCATCCATAAGTAATTTTTAAGCTTACTCACATTTGTTATCAACTAACGTCATTACTCATTCAGAGATTATAGTAATACGGATATAGAGCACTGCATTGTAGTTAAAGAATTACATTTGTGAGCAATTGACTGAAATTGCGATTGCACGTTTGAACTTTGGTGTGTTCGTACGTACTGTTCATCGTAGGGAAAACGTGTCAAATATTCTAACTGATCCGTCTACACAGTTAAGTGTTCCTATCTGTGGAATAAACTACAGACATTCTAATTTCGCTGTAAACGAGACGTGCTTGTGTGTAGAAGTCGGGAAATTGTAATGTTGGTTTTGGATAGCAACACCGAAGCTTCAAGAGGAATCATGCCTTTCGTCCGAAGGAAGAGAACTCACTCTGCAAGCGTTCGGAATAATCAAGTCGAGGCACAGGGTCAAGCTTGGCTCTGCTTCGCTGAGGATCATTCCTGGTTCCAGGGGAATATTAATACAGATGACGAATCTAATTATTCGATGTACGGGAAGAGGTACACTGAACAAGTCAATTCTCATGATGAAACGGAAGAAGACGAAGAAGATTCATTGGAAGAGGAACTGATGGGAGGTCGTTTAAATCAGTTACGCATCTCTACTCATGGCGGCTCCTGTGGTGACTCTACGGAGTCCAGTGACGGTGAGCCGGAACCCAATAATAATACTGTTCCTAAAGGACTGAAAAGTTTGAGGTTGAGGACGACCTCTGAGTGCCAAGAGTATTATAATGTCAGCCTGACGGATCATTTCTCTGGACTGCGTTACCAACTGCCCCGCATCTCTGTGAACAAGCAGGACGGAGTGGATAAATCAAATTTGTTCCTATGTGCGGATGGACAAGTGAGTTTCGAAGTGCAGAATGTTTTCAAAGGACAAAAGGCTGATATGATGATCCAACAGCACATTGGATCTCCATCTCTTCTGGGCCAGAAATGTTTTGTGTACACTGGCCCCATGAATATTGTTTTCAATGATGTGATGGAAAATGGAAGGAGCTGGTGCCTCTGAGTTGTCTTCGCATATATGTGTATAATGTATACTCTACCTTAATCATATAGGCTAATATTAAGAATACGCAAGAAAATGTGCTATCTCTGTACAGCATTTAATTATATTGCCATTGTTACATCTTGCACTTCTGCTCCCTTGTCTGGTTCCAATTATGTATATTAATTATAAATATTTACTCACGCGACTTAATATGTACGGAGATAACTTTTTGGTATCTAAACGTTCAGCGACAATATGATTCGCACTGATTTCAAATTTAATTATTACATATTGTAAGCCCAACGTGAGGTGCTTTAACGTTTACATGCTTATATATTATTACATATTATATAAGTATCTCATTATCCTGATTATTGTGAGCCGGACATTAGTAGCTAATTACTGATTAATTATTTGCATATACATAATTGTATATACATACTTGTATCCCTTTTCAAATCTCTTCAGCCTGTTTTAAATGCCCAGTGTAGATTTCTAGTTGACGTCAAGAATGAAAATACTTGTTTAATTGCAGCTTTTACTGTCTCCCTTTCCGTATGTCAAGATCCTTGTGAGTATGTGTCATTTGTGCATCAGGAGCAGTTAAAAAAAAGAGAGAAACTAGTTTTGTATATTATTGTACGTTGACAAATTATTTAAGTTTTGTATAAATAATGCAAAGTAATAATTTTGAAATCCTTCAGCGAGAGAAATGTGTGTGATACTTGATGAGTTTTAAGAAAAAAAACGTACAAAATTTAACTTAATTAGTCTTGATTGTATTAAGAGAAAGGGATATATGGTGGTATGTATTCACTTGTGACGATAACGCTATACCTGTATACTTTAAACAATATTTAGACTTTTAAGACAAAAAAACATACGCTGGTGATGTAATATTATTCTACTATTTTAAAGAGCCTTGCCATGTAAATATGTGCGTAGAATTCAAAAAATTATATATTGGCAAATTTGGTTTGTAAACTATCATGTAAATTAATCTCATACACTATTACACTATACTTTAGCTATAGAATACGCGAGAATTTTAATTTTATGTATGATAATGTTATTTTTTGTAGTTTTAACATAGTACAACTTTTTGACACTGAAAAACGATAAAAAATTATTAAACGGCCTCAACTGGCTTATCACATTGATGACCAAGTAGGCATATAAAGGACCAAAAAAATGTTAATAAAATTTTGAACATTCGTTCTTCTTACATTTCTTCACTCTTGTAATTTGATAAATACTGGAACGCTAACAGTTCGGTTACCATCTGTTATGCAATAATTCTTTACTGTAATTACGATAAATTAATATTTTTGTTCTTGCGCTATACATATATGGACGGTGAGCTTCAAGATACTTCAGTGGTATTCACAACCATAGTGTTTGTAAAATATTTATGCTCCAATGACTCAATAAAATATAAAAAAATATGAGTGTTCTTTACCAATACTTCTTGCTAAATTACTTTTTATTTGACTTTACCGACTCAAAATCCATAGTTAGGCGTACTGCAGTTCTCATAGTGTGCATTTTGTATAATTTAGAATGTATAATAAAACTTCACCAGATCTCTCCAACAAATTAAATGAATAAACAGATACCTGAACTATCCCACAGATAAATTTCCTGGCATCATAAAAATAAAATTAAGCTCAATGATCACTGCAGGGCTTACTAAGGAACTAGTTTTATTGCAAGGTTCTAAATCTCTTTTTTCATCACGTCATCAGAAAATGTTTGCGACCTTTGGTATAATTCTATGGCTGGCGTCAGATTTTATCTGTAATAGAAATTACATTTTTCAACATTAAAATACGATTACGTATAACATGAATGGGGTAATGGAGATTTGAGCAATATATTCAAAGTATTATAAATTATGTGCATACGATATTTAAGAAATTCCCATGAACTATTATTTTTCGCCTTTACGGATAAATAATTAACAATCTGAAATCTGAATCTAGCATTGAACAATAAGCATACGTCATAAAATTCTTGCTCGTATTGCAGAAACTGCGCTTCACAAAAAATTGCATACAAGTTAAGCCCTACATATTTACAGATAAACGCTAATTACAGTTCGTACCATTAAAACCATTTCGTACAATATTTATACATAGTCCTTTATTACACGATCGAAAAACTTGGATCATTACTTTTGTAACTGTGGCGACATATTCCTTTCGAAGATAGACTTCGGGACAAATGATTTATCTTCTAGCTTTAAAGATCCCTTGGCGACAGTCTGGAGCTCCTCTCGTTGTCTTTGATCTCTCTGCTCTTGTATACTTGGTTTAAAAGGTGTATACTTGTCACTAAGTAATCCTTCAATGTTATAGCCCACAACTCCTATAACGACAACGGCTGGAAATATTATTATTGGTGCGTAACTTCGCATTACTGCCCAAACAAGTGGTAACATCTTCGGTTTTTCAGCTATAATAAATAGAATACAAAACAATATTAAAATCCCAGTTTCATTAGAATAATGTTATACTAGAGAGAAATAAATAAACTTTATTTCACTCATGCCGCTATGATATTTGCCCTACGACACAGTACGCAATTCACTAAATGTTGTTATAAAATATTAAATCAATTTGATTACATTAAATTCACGTTATATAATTCACGGCCTTAAAGATCAAAGGTACAAAAAAAGTAACTTACTGTTAGTATAACTTAAAAATTCCCCGATTAACTATGAGATGATGAAATTCTGTATCGGTCACGTCACAAGTCACAACCCGTCACACGTCAAATCTTATACAGTTCGATTCCAAATATTAAGAAGACTTATTATTATACATGAAAATGTACCCGAAATGCACAACGCTGCAATTTTTAAGTTCAATTATAATTTCCACTTCGACTTACAATTATTATTATTTCGAATTAATTAAAAATCAAATTGTAAAAACAATTTTATAAAACATTAACTTTTATGATTCCGAAATCCGGACATCATTTTACTGAAATTTAAATTTCACGCCATTCGATTATTTCGAAATTGGCGAAACGCGGGAGAAGCCATGAGCTTTCAGTTGAAGTTTCCAGGGGGCGAGGTGTTCGTAGTGAAAATCCTTCCAGTTCTCTGATTTTATTATTCTGGTGAATTTCATCTCCACATTTTCCAATTTTATTTTGTGATTTTTAAAATCAGACTTTCAGCACGGAAAATAAATTCAGTTAAATTCTGAAATTATATTCTGGTATAAATTCTGAAATTAAATTCTGGAATAAATTCTGAAATTAAATTCTGGAATAAATTCTGAAATTAAATTCTGGAATAAATTCTGGAATAAATTCTGAAATTAAATTCTGGAATAAATTCTGGTATAAATTCTTAAATACATTCTGGAATAAATTCTGAAATTAAATTCTGGAATAAATTCTGGTATAAATTCTTAAATACATTCTGGAAATAGATGCCCAAAATTTAAATTCTGAAAATAAATACCCAAAACTTAAATTCTGACAATAAATACCCAAAATTTAAATTCTGAAACTAAATGCCCAAAATTTAAATTCTGAAACTAAATGCCCAAAATTTAAATTCTGAAACTAAATACCCACAAAAATTCTGAAACTAAATACCCAAAATTTAAATTCTGAAACTAAATACCCAAAATTTAAATTCTGAAAATAAATACCCAAAATTTAAAGTCAGAAATAGATTAAATATCACGGCATTTCATAAATTAAATATCCTCAATAATTTTTGGAATATTTACACATTGTTTAAATTCTTATTAAGAAAAAGTAGCAAGGTCACATTCGATTTTTGTACAGTTTCTGATTATACATTTTTCTTAATGCGTGTATAAGTATCTTATTAGCAAGATGTAATTAAAAGTAAATTGAGTCCATTTAAATATTAGAACTCGGACTTTGTCATGCCTCTCTCAAACCAAAAGTGGAGCAAAGTGAAAGCAAACAAGAATTTAAGTCCTTAACACTTTTCGTCTTAAATGAGAAAAACGTTGCTTGCTGCAGTTGAAATTCTCATATATTTCAGTCGTCTCTCCAGCCAGCGCAGCGAGACAAGCTTTTCCTCTCTATCATCTGCTTATCATGGAAATGCACAAGAACTAATTAAAAACTATACTATTTAAATTATGTGCAAATGGTGATATCGACCGTGCATCTTAAGTAACCACATGAGTTTTTTCTTACTTTCTCCCATCAAAACACAGTCAGTCACATTCGTATAATTCTCCTCTATATGTGCTGTCCCGAATAAAACCAGAGCAGACACCGTTTTTTACTAATCGTCATAGTGGAGGCTGGACTTACATAGAAATTGGATAATTTTGCAAAGAGAAACAAATATTGAGGCAGGGAACCCCGGATTCCTCCATTCGACGGCGGAAAAGTCCTAGGACATTATGCAGTCTGTGTAATCAAAGGCAATTCCGCATGTAATAATTGTGTAAACACACACAAGTATATAAGCTCTCCTTGAATGAACAAGCAATATTATTTTGTTAATAAGGGAGATGTGGATATATTTAATAAAATGTGGATACATATAATACATATATGTACCTACATAATATGCAGAATCTGAAATATCTGTAAAAAGTAGACGATTCATCATCATAGTCATCTTCCCTTGGCCAACTTCCACATTACTATCGACAGTCTACACTTATAGGGGACAAATGCGTGAAATAGGAAATTTTACTGGAAATGTGAAGCTCCCCCGTCATATCTTTATGACATTATTTTCAAGTACGAATTACAGCTAGTTTGCACATTATAATGAGCCAACAGATTTTCTCAAGCACACTCTTAAGTAATTATTATTCTAACTTAAAATGACGCTACTTAATGGTGTAAGGCTTCTAGTATGGAGAAAGCTTTTATACGAAATCCTTATGAGTATCCAGGATTTTATATAGAGGATTTCTCCACGATTCTCCGTATGTGTAAATACATATGGAGTTACTTGGAGTGCACGGAGAATTTGCTCAACATGACGACAGCAAAGTCAGTAATTGTTAAAGAAAGCATGATTCCCGTGTGCGCCAAATATGTTACCATTCCGCTTTTCTCTCTCTCTCGTTCTCTCTCTCTCTTTCTCTGTCTTTCTCTCTGGCTCTTTCTTCCTTTCTCTCCCATAATATATTCAGTATTATTAGCCATGAAAGCTATGAGCTGAAACGCATTATATATTTCTAGAATATGAAATGATGCCTACTGTGCTATATGTGACAAGTATTGAGATCACATACTTATGCTCGTTGATATCCAGAATAATACTTACTTAAAATCCAATGTTTACACTGGATACAACAAATACAACACAATTGGCATATGTGCATGCACACCAAGAAAGTCATCTTGCATGAAGTTGCATGACGTGGATTTTTCCATAAGTATGGAAACTTCGTGACCAAGGCATTTATTTCTAGGTCTCCAACTAAATAGTATCTCAGGAATGCTTGTAGCGATCAATATGCTCCACATAACCTGCTACAACTGTACAATTAATAATGTGTGCATTCGGTATGCATATACCTAGAGGTACATAGGTAGGGAGGTAATTTCTATGTCTTGCTTGGCCCCGAATCCCTATATAATACTGATATGACCTACTCTGAATTGTCAGTAATGTCATATAGTCCAGTAGTTACCTTTACAAAATATCAAGTTTTGCTGTAAATTCAGGTAATTCTATAATCTCGTCATGCCATCGTCCAATCTCGTCGTAACGTATGTGGGAAAGTAGGGAGAGTTTATGGTATCGGAATAATTGTACAAAATAAAATAAATATACTGACAATAATGGGAAACATTCTCAAATGTTATACTCACAACTCCCGATAATATGGAACAAGTACAAAAGTACAAATATACTTGAAATAATAGTTAAACATGTATAAATATACTTGAAATAGTAAGGAAACATGTACAAATATACTTAATTTGTTATGGAAATATGTATAAATATACTTAAATTGATACGGAAACATGCACAAATATACTAGAATAATAGACAAATCTACTAAAAATACCTGCGGAAACATGCACAAAATCTCGGTATACTTGCAATATTACCCAAATATACTAAAAATACAGAAACATGCACAGAATCTGTATCTATACTTATGGACCAAGCTTCAGAAGTACATGGGTAAATAAAATGTAATGAATGTTCCCACTAGTATATCAAGTATAGTTGCTGTGCATAGTAAAGGTTGCATGGCCAACTGCTCCGGTCGTCGTCCAACCACTAATTAAGCACTTTGCAAGGAAACCCATAAACGGAGTAAGCATTGAAGGCTGGTGGAAAGGCTGAAGTGAAACAAAGATGAAGCTAGGAATAATATGATATTTTGTGGAAAACATGCCAACCTTGATGTACCCGTTGGGGAAAGTTTTCATATAGATTTGAGGTTTCATGACATTTTCTACTCTACTTTTCTGTCTTGCGAAAAAATGTTAACCATTAAAACCTCGGAGCAGCAGGAGCAGTCCGAACTTCATTTGCTTTGTAATATGCCTGAATCCCTGGAAATGTCAGGATGAAGAACTGGAAAGAGGATTTTACAATAATGTAAAACGGAAAATTCTATGAGACAGAAGTGGAAAGGGGATTTAAAATATAAATATATACATACGTCGTATTTTATTTTTATTTTCACTTTTATCCACCATAGCTTTATATAATAATTTATAGAGATAGTGATTTAGATACACACATAAATATATAATAGTGTTGTACATTATATAACTGAATGCCTGTCTGAATAATTACAATTTTTATGTAGATACCTTAAAATGTAGTTTTCATATTGTATGTGTTGCTGATGCTATGTATTCTTGATTAATTTTACAAAGCAGCTTAAACTTATACATGTACATAGTCAAGTATGTAGAGTATAGAGTTCTTTGACAGACATGTTATTTACACAATAGCAGTCTACATAGATAGAGCCAATTAATTTACATGTTTATATTTAGGTCTCATGTATATATATATATGTATTCACAATTATAATACCCCAGCTGTAACGCAATAACATGAGGGACGCCTCTGGGACGAAAAAAGAATGGATCACCCCACAGTAGCAGGTATATAGAGACTGACGTAGACATTTGTTGGGTGGAAACACAATTTCTAAACTAATTAACTGCTATATAGCTACACATATTAAAAATAATGGACTATTCCCACAAAATTTGACACACACGTAGGAGGAAAAACTGTTTAATTGAAAGATTGGAACAAAAGGAGGCTCAACCAAGTTGGTCAACATCAACATTCAAGTGAAATTTTGATGACAGCTGTATGATTATTATTATTTTCGTAATCATTCTCTCCTCAAATTCATAACTGACTACTAAATATATAAAAAATCTATAAGTCCACATAAATATCCTTACCACAAACCAAAATACTTCGTTCCCATAGCTAAAAGTACGACCCCGATCACAACCATGATTATAGTCTGCTTCAAGTTGGCCAGCCACATTTTATTTTTCAAGCTGCCAGCGGATTTTTGGAAAGCAGACGCTCCTTCGTATAACGTTTCTGCTCTTTCCTCCATTTCCCCCAGTTTCGCATCTCGCTCCAACACTTTCTCCACGTTCTCTCGCATGATCTCAATCACTTCCTCCACTTGGTACTGAGCCACGCTTATGTTATGGGCTGCTGCCTTTTGCTGGAACGTTCGTGGCTCACCTTTGATCTCTGCCTCGCCATCTTCACCTTCCTTGGGTTCCCCACCACCACCACCAAGGGCTCTCCCGGCTTCGGGGTCTTTCGTTGACATGTTGGCTTAACTGTTGCAGAATTTAATCATTTGATTTAATTTTTCATTTCATTTCATGGCTTTTTTTACATGTTATTCCATCGTCAGTACAAATTAAATAATAAGTTTTATTTAGTAATTTTAAAAAACTAAATATTATTTTTGTAGTTTAGTACAGTCAATATGTTATAGAAAATAACGTTTCAATAAAGAATTTACTTTGCTGATCTTAAAAGTAGCTAAATGAATGTAATTTAATTATGAACACACAATAAATTAAGAAAAATCACCTTGAGTCCTTGAGTACAATAATTTGACGACGGCTAAGTTGAAATGTAATCACGGACTATTAAACCACTAATTGAACTTTCGAAGAGTTGTTTTGAAAGGTGTCTACTCTTGAAGAATTGATTTGAAAGGTGTCTACTAAGTGTTCAAGTAGTGGACTTCGGATGGAAATTTATTCGCTTTCAATGTAATTCCAGGGTGTAGACTCTACGGAGCAAAAGGCGGGAAACGGTCCTACCTAGCGGAAGAATTGAGGTGAAATGAAGAAATTGCGTGTGCTACAGAAATTTAACGTCCGGGAGACGCTCATGAGTCGCTGCAGTGCCCGTTCACTGCGTGTTTCAAGTACTTCGAGCCAGCTCGACTAAAACTGGATGGAATGGTGGAGATGCTGCTGTTGACGCTGTTTGAGGATCCGGAGACGCTGGAGTTGTCCAGTTGAGGCTCTGTGAGTATATATTAAATAGTTGGACCAAGTGTGGGATGGTGGAAGTGGGAAGGATGACGATGCGAGAGGAGCGAAGAGTGAGATGAAAAAAAGGAAGAAAATGCGACAGATGACAGAATTTTGAGAAATCCGCAGAGACACTGCATCAAAATATAAGCAGCAATGCAAAACACATATATGTCTGAATGCCTTTTAGTAAAAGGCTAAAAAGTAAAGTGATCGATGCCAGAAATACAAACTTGGCCACTGACTGTGCAAGCTTAAAACCGGAATAAGACATTTTCTTTGTATTTTTCCAGACTTTACTGCATGCACAATTGCTTGTCATTTCCATTTGCCATTTCGGAAAGCACAAGAAGAGCCGACACAGTAGGTGAATAATGGCCAGATTGCAATCTCTTATAGGGTCTTTAAAGAGTTCAACAAGCAGGGCTGGGCAGCCATCCGAACGTTCAGATTCCATACTCCCTTTACTTTTAAGTTAGTTACATATACATCTATGTACAAGCACTTAATATCAATTTCCAGTTTCAGACACATATAAAACATGTGCGTGTGTACACAAAAGCCGCTGAATTTTGGAATCCGGACTGCCTGTACATATTGTATTTATTCCCTCCGTCCAGGATCCTTAATTCATTCAAGTCACCGTATGTGTAAGTATTCGTCCATCTTGCACCCACACTTCTCAACCTACTTAAGGGTTGTTCAGTCATTTCGCTCGCATCTTCTAATCCCTTCAATTCATTAGAAGATTCAAAGGTTCTAGTATTACGTTCATGCTCCTCTTTGATTTATTTTGACAATTTATTCCTGTGATTTCCAAGTTCTCCACACAATTTATTTACTGTCTACATACATTAATTAACATTATATGTACAATAATAATTATCCCTAGAACCTCAATACAATAATTTCTACAATATTCCTACAAATTTCTACAAATTTCTACAATCTTCCAACAAATTTCTCCAATCTGCAATAATTTTGGCGAATTTTGAACGCTAGAGATTAAAGTATGCATCATGCACGTATACATAATAAATACATGTCGATAAATTATTACTCTGCCTGATTTACATGCAAAACCATGAAGGGAAAGTTATGGAGTTATGCTATTTATATTGACTTAGGGTAAGGAATTGAAAAATTCGGTAAATAATGTCTACCTGAATGGTCCTCGGTAAAAGTTCTCGGGATTTCACGTGTTTATTGCCGTTCTTAGTTCTTACTATAGGTATACATACATGCACACTCAAACGTTCTCGTTTACTTTGACGTACTACTACTATAGTGACCAGCAAAGTCCATGTAGGTATATTTGTTTTAGTATATAGCTTCTGTATATCTAAACTTTGTATATCTGTAGTTTGTACAGCCTATAAAACTTTTAGCCTTCCATGACATAACATAATATAGACACATTGTATACACAAACACACACAAAAGCTCCTGTTCGTCAAGTAGTTTTCATCTGGAAAAATTCAATGCGGAGAAATTGACGTTTGCTCTTGATGATGCTTGAAAGCTTGACAGAGTTTAATTTTCACTTATTTCATTTCTAGTTCATTGCTATAGTGCGCGCAGTTGAATCCAATTAGTTCCTTATAGTACTAAAGCATAAGTGAATTTTCTTTTTCATTTCCTTTTTCATCACATCTCCGCACATTAAAACTTTATATTTATACAGAATTTTCATTTCCTGATAGTACTATTATATTATTCTTGTTCCTGATGAAGGATTTTTATGCATATACATACGTACATTAAAAACGTGAAAAAGAGAGGAAAAGCAACTTTACACAAATACAGAAATATAGACAGACATTGTACTTGATGATAAAAGAAAATATTCGGCATGCGTAATTTGACCGAAAAAATATATCGGAGATTAAAAATAATCACGTATATCAGCATAGGAAATCAGCACACCCGAGGACAGCATACGCTGAAATCTCCATTATTATTATCTTGACGGTACACTGCACTGATTAATAAAATTCTGGAATATTTGGAATAAAAGACCATTTTCTTGGTGGTGTGTATCTATAATTATATAAGGATATTCCTGTGTGGTAGAGCGTGGTTAAATCAGGTTTTCCAAGGCGTCGTTTGATAGCATACGAATTTTATTGCCGTCTCCATCTTCCCATTTCCACAAGTTTCAGTGTATATGTTTTCTATAGATGTATACAAGTATACATAGAAAAAACTCTGATTATTATTTCGTTTATGTAGCACACACAGCAGATGAAACTGCTACGGAAGTATATGTATGGCAATCATTTATGACATCATTAGTATATGGGAAAGTCATATTATTGCTAAATAGCTTGTATAACTCTGACACACTCTTTGCAGATATTTCAGAGATACTATCTGTATCTTCAGAATATCAAAATGGAATATCTCTCACTATGGCGGATCGAATTTTTTTATTATTATGTTGGCCTGTAATCTGATATTCGTAAAGAGCTCTTCAATTTTATAGGCTTATGCAATTATTATTGTATATAGATTAGGTTTGCAGGGAATCGGGTCGGGGGTCTTAAAAAAGATTTTCAAGTTGGAACTTATTCGTTTACTAATTTCTCTATATGTGTATAGGGGATTGAAGCTTGTGTCGGCATAGTTTTAATATAGGAATGTTTCACCTGTTTGATTGCAATATTGGAATAATTTTTGTTTAAATTTTAAAAATTACTTTAGCTGGTATACTTTGAAAAATAATAATTATTTTCACCACACGTGTGTAAAATAGATGGAACGAAGTGGGTAACTTTATATTTACTTTGTTACTGGAATCTTGAATTGAACTGAAACTGAAATATAATGAACAAGAATGATGGTCGTTTATCCTTTTCCTTGAACATTAAAGTTCAATGTTCAACTTCATCCGATCCTCCTCTCCTGTGATGTGACACAGACAGGAGTCCTGTCAGTTCGCATCCGCATTTCCGCAATCAGTAATAAAAACATTGATAAAAGCAATTCAAACGCAAATGCGGTTGAGTACAAGTTTGACTAAAACATTAATCGAATCAAAGTCGGACTGTTCATAATTTTTTATTGTAAAGTTAACTGGGAAAATATATATCATATACTACTACATAATGTACATTTCTGTGCACTAACCCGTCGTGAAAGTGAAGATTTCATTAATGCACAACGAAAATATCACTTGCAAACAGTAGAAGTTTCCAAACGAAATAGCAATAATGCCACTAGAAAGGATTATATATTCCCGGAGTGAAAAACTTCCCGTGGCAACAGAACTATGGCTGGAATTAATAGCAGAAAAAATGCAACACTTGGTTCATTTTGATCATGCGGAGGTATACCTAATATAGAAGAGTTTATATAGTAATAATAATTATCTTTAATACACAAATTTGTGTGTTAAATGTAGATATGTTTTCTGATCATCATTACAATTTTCAAGCATGCCAAAGTCCAGAATTGAATTTTGAATGATTTTCTCCACAGTGCTTAGCTCTCCTGAAGATGTACCAAAGATTGGATGACATTGAAAAAGTGGATCGTATGCGTTTTCGGTGTATTTTGTACTCCGGTCTGCAAATCACTGATAGCTTTATGCTTGACAGAATCTACAGGATGGCTGATAAAGATGACAATGGCTTTGTAAATAGTTTTTCTACACTTAAATAACTGAAAATAATGAATATCATATAATTAAATTCATGAAATCATGTAGTATTTTACAATAATTTTGGTTATACTGGAATAATAAAAGATAAGTCACGAGGAATGGCTGTCCTTATTGTCCGTAATGCTACGGGGAACTTTGGACGAGCTAATAGAGTTCTGTTACAACATCTATGACATCAATGGCGACAGAGCGGTGTCCCGAGATGAGCTCTACATGCTGTTGGGACCAACTTTCAAAGCCAGGGGAGACTTGCCCAGTGATGATGTAGCTGACTATGTGAAAGATTTGGTTGAAATCACCATGAACAAACTAGATGTAGATAAGGACGGTATAATAACTTTTACGGATTACAAAGCGGCTGTTGACAAAGATCGTTTGCTGCTTCAGTGCTGTGGGACATGCCTTCCGCCTAACAAAGCCATTAAAGGCTTCCAATGTACTTTCACCTTTGATTATATGAACTTTTTTCGGGAATGGCGCGAACCCACTAAAGATGTGAAGGTAAAACTCAAACAATCCGCAATTGAAGCTAATCGAAAACGTTTAGCCCACAGGAGGATTTCAGATGTTTATCTCCCTGCACCATCACTTTCCGCAATATTAAAATATGGACCAGAAGAGATTTTTGTTCCGGTTGATCCAAAACAAAAACATAGACAAATTTTGTCCCACGTTAAACTTGTTTTGCCTACTTCGTAACAACGCTGTAAACACGTTATTTTTGAGTGTAAAAGTGAAATACCAATTAAATCAACACTAATTTGCTATATTTAATCAATCCACAGCAATACACAACACAATTTGTGGCACATACGTTTGACTTACGCATTAAAATTAAAATTTAATAAACCAAAACCTAGATAACCAGACAGTTTCCAAATGCTTTGACTCCAAGACATATGCACTACATGGGCCTTATTTCGTTATTTCTTTGGAATAAATTACGTTTACTATATTTTGCTACACAGGGAACTTACTAATAGGGATCAGAACACCAATAATGATAATGATAGCACAACTTATTCGTTTAGTTCCTCAAAGAGATATTAAGCTCCGTCATATTAACAATTTGCGAGCAAGACTTGAGGGTTTTAACATGACGGTATTTATAATTTTTAAAAGCAAATGCATCTCGGGGCTTTCAGTGTCCCGAACGTGGTATGACTACAAAGCTTACATAGCTTTGACTTTAAGTTGCTTCATCTTGGGCTGCTTCCTCTTTTTCTCCCTCTTTTGTTCACGTTCTTCCCATCGTCGTTGTTTTTCTGGATCATCCTCCTAAATATTAAAAATACAATATATGAAGCTACAACCTTATTTATAATTATAATAAAAAATAATTTGTCCAAAAGATCCACAAAATTTTCAAACTACCGAAAGAATCCGCTCTTTTTCTTGACGCCTCTTTTCCTCACGACGTACAGCTGCAGCCTCAGCACGAGCAGCATGGGTTTGTTTCATAAAAGCTTCTTCCACTTTAGCCCGGTTCTTCTCAGCCTTTTGTTTTCCCTGAAATTGCATAAACAACCATTTTAAAGGTACGGGTTAAAGGTATAAATAAAATTAATACAGTGAATTGAGACGAAGTCGAAATATTACTTCTCGAGTAAGTCGAAATCTCTTGAGACGATCAATGGTATAGAAGATAAATTGGAAGAGCGGTTTGATTTCTTCGGCAGCCTCTTCAGCATTATTTCCTCCAGAGGAAGTAGGTAAGGCAAAAGTGAGAAATATAAAACGGCGGACTTCTGGCATTTTTAGGACGCCGTCCTTTGCAATTTCCCTAATTGTTTTACAATTTAAGGTACTCGATGTTATATTCCGATGATTTGGATATTAGATATTAAAGATTTTAAAGTTTAGTATTTTTCGAAAACTTACGGATCCTGCGTTCGAAGCCCAGAAAATTGATCCGAGATATGAAGTGACTCAATAAGATGAGCATATTTGTTTATCACAGACGTTGTCTTGGAGTCCAAAACACCAGTTGCAACTTCTCCCAGTTCCGACATCACTACCAACTGAGAATTTAGGCCATATTTCTCTCCTGATCTTTTATCCGGACAGTAATTAATCAAATCATTGCACTCCTTTGAAATTTTTAGCGCCACTTTCTTGTTAGCTACAGCGAAAACCAAATTGTCCATTTCTTCTTTGCTCATTTCAACTTGTAACCGTACAAGGTCCCTCTGAGGTCTAAATATGTTCGAAAGAATAGAGACCAAATCTTGCCGCTATAAATACAAACATATTATTCATTAAAACTCTTTGCTCGATATAAATATTAAATGAATTGTGAAGATTTTTGAAAACATAGTAATTTAATAATTTATTAAATATTCCCAAGAAAAGTTAGTGTATAGGTTCACATACAACAACAAATCTAACTGACCTTTAACAATTTCAACTCCACCAACATTCCCTCGCAACAAATACGGCCGGAACACCACATCTGGAACTGAGAATCCGACAACTTGTGATAGCTTTTAGTTCCTTGATCATCCTCCAACTTAGTGCTGTCTCCAAGGACAGCAAAGTTTTCCTCGAGCAGGTTCCAGTTGATTTCGAAGAAAGCTTGGGCAATCCTCTGATTTTTGTAACGACCCAGTATATAGTTGAGTAAGTACACCGCAATGCCTGCAATCACCAACAATTCGGACCAGTACGCCTGCCATCCTCTCATCGGCATAGGAACTGGAGTAATGGTCAGTTTGGGAGGAGGAACATCCCGCTTCCTGGAGCCTTCCTCATCATCGAACTCATCTTCGTCTATTCCATCGAAATCATCATCCTGCATTCAACAACTTTAATTAACTCCATGAAAATTAACCTGAACGGTTTCAGAATCAGAAGAAGCCATAGCTTCTGAATAATACTTCTCGCAACAACAATAGTCATGCAATCCAAATGAAACGCCGATCACTAATTCACTAACCTCCACGACAACTTCATCATCATCAAATCCATTAGTCTTTTCTTGTGTCTCCTTTGCCACATCAGGTTCCTTAGCCGATGGTTCCTCCTCTTTACCGGGCCCATCTAATTAAAATACAAAATACTTACATTAATCCGTAAAATCCCACAATCTTAATACCTAAGGCAGCACAAGGCTTCTATATACAAACAGAAAGATATCCCCATCATGTAACAACTAAACAATTTAATTAAAATCATGAATTACCCAGGAAATTAAAATCATGACTTATCCTGAAAATTAAAATCATGAATTATCCAGGATTATTAATATCAAGATTATCCAAGTAGCAAATTAAAATCACGATTAACCAAGCAACAAACCCTACCAAAAGTTTTGATTCCAAACCCAATCTTTACCATTTTTCACAGTTTTTGCTGGTTGCTGAGCTCGGACCGGGACTTCATCAAAGTCATCATCAAATTCTGAAAAATCCTCCTCTTCATCCGGTTGTTCAGCAGTGCTCACAACTAGATGAAAAACTGCAAGGAAGACCGTTGCAGCTAGGATAATGGTGAAAACTTTAAAGGTTTTCATGAGGTTAGATTTTTACTAATACACTTTCAGGTTTTAAGTATCAAATAATTATTTTAATAAATAATAATAACAACAAGACAAATAAATTATTCACAACCAGACAGTCTTATTTTTAGGGCTGAACTGTATGGACCTCGAGTGAGTTCACAAAATTAACTGAATATATATTTATAAAAGCTATATAATATAAGTATAGTTAAAGTATACAAAATCAAGTTTGATACATGTGTGTGTAGAATATTTGAGTGTGTGTAGAAGAGTTGAGTCTTTGATGAGTATTTAGTCCTCCGTGTTATAATGTGTACATGCTAAACGCTTAAGCCACGCGGGGCTTCCTTCCTCTTTAATTCCTTGAGCAGTGGCTGCTCAACATGTGTAAAAACATCAAATTGGAGAAGGTGCAACCGCACTGCCGCACAGTCTCATCTCATCATCCCCAACGATCACTATTTAGTTCCATGTCAGGCACTTTCTTACCAACACCAATTTACTTTACTGCGCTTTATTTATACAGTTTACATTTCCCTTTAACTACAATTTAACTTTAATGACAACAACAACAAGTCGTCGGCGAAGTATCAAAAAGTACCAACTTCTTTGTAGAAGGTATAGGAATATTGATGCTTTGGGGTCCTTCGTCGACGAAATTTATAGATTTTACTTTTTAATTAAATCACACTTTGGAACAACAAACTTATTGCATAACTATAGTATTGCGCATTGGAAATTGAAGCTTCCATTCCCAATACAAAGTATACAAACAGTCATTTTAAAGCTAAATCAATGAGGCATTATTACGGAATATGCATCCCAATAAGTCAAAAAGGGTTGTGCAATTCATTTTTTCCATTAAGATCTACAATGGAAACTATAATATCATCATCATCATTTCATCATGTGGCAAGCAAGCAAAGAACAATCACTGATTATGAGCAGAATAGTTGGAAAAGTTGCATAAATATATAGAATAACCTCTCTGAACTGAGATGATTGCATATGAAATTATGTTATGTTTCATTAAATAATGTAATTTCTAATGAAGCAATAATTTTTAAATATGAATACATTCATTTTTAATTAATTTAATTTAATGACTTAATTATTATGTGCGTAGTTATCAATGAAACATTTTTGAATAAAATAAGGATTGAACATTCGACATTTTTAAAACGTTTTTTTATTATTTATTTTCATTTTAAGAAAGGCAGGGGTCGTAAATCGTAAACAACTTATTTATAAAGAAGATGGAGAATGGAGATTATATGTATGTATGGTAGTGTAGTAATATCTAATAATATTATTATCAATACTTTAATCTGGATGATAAAAGTATATATTTGTTGTAGTTTTTATATTTAATGATTTTATTAGTTTATTAGGCAGTATAGTCAAGTATAGATTCCTGAGAGTCATCATCAGTGCCAGTTCCTGGGTAAGTTGTTAATGCGAAAGTCGGGATTAATGCATTCATAAAGGTCGTCATAAAAGGGATTCTGGGGATGAGTGTCAAAGCTGACAACAAGGAATTAGCATGAAACATATTATTTTAAAAATAGATAATTAATTGATAGTCATATTCTGCTACTTTATATTGAATTCTTTTAGTAATATTTTTTTAATAAGTAATTTCTAAACATTATGAAATATCATATGTGAATTTTTTATAGGACTTACCCTTTGAAAATGAATTTAAAGTCAAAGGTTCTACCATAAATGCCTCTGTCCAACTCGGCAATTGCTTCTAACTCTTGATTTGTAAGCTGGACACGAATCTAAATTGTGGAAAGAAATACTGTACAGTAAAATTCCAAGTTATAATATTACATTAAAAATTAAGTTCAGCTATTCAGACATATGATTACAGGTGTGCCTTCTTATAACTACGGAATTCAAACAGTCTTATTAAGTTGCTTTTAACATTTTAAATAATTATTCAATTCTATTTACAATAAGAAATTTTAAACCTTTGTGTAATCTAAAATCTCAATTGTGTCATCACCAGGGATGATAACTCCAACTTTATTTTGTACCAGAAAAGCCACAAGGATATTACCAGGGCTGGTATTATGACAGATACTTAATTTCCTAATGACGGGATCGGATTTCAGATTTACGGCATCCGCCTCACTGCAAAAGGAAATTAATGTGTAATTAATTTTTTTTATTTAAATATGTATCTATAGTTAAATATATTTAATGAAATAATAAACTTATTGTTCCATACATACGTGTTATTAGATTGGACGCCCAGCCATTTGGAATACAAATGACTCTCATAGCCAAACGGAAACGGAGAATACATATGAATTTCGTACTTCTCACAAAACTTTCGTAGCTCCCTCTGCTGGAAATACGAATGGCACTCCACCTATGGGCATGAAATTCATGGAAATATATAAAATCAACATTCCATTGTGGAAAAATGAATTTTTATTAATATTTTTTAAATATTTAATAATTTTTTCGAAGCAATATTTTTTAATTCATGAAACCATTGTATAGAAAAACAATTTTTTGAAGACTCAAAACGGAGAAACCTGCAAAACCACGGGAGGAATCCGAGCATTCCTGATAACAATTTTGAGCTGTCGCTGGTTAAAATGACATAATCCGAGAGCTTTAACTATTCCAGCATCGACGAGTAATTCCATGGCTTTCCATGTCGAGATGATGTCCGTTTGTCTATCCAGGTCAATTAAATTGTTTTTATATGGGAAGCAAGTGTCGTCGTTGTAATAATTAAAGCCCACCGGTGCCGAGATTAAATACAGATCCAGATAACTCAGCCTTAGGTTTTGCAACGTTTTCTTAGCAAAGTGTTTTACTCGAGTAGCGTGGGCTCCGATGAATGGGAGCTATATACGAATGTGAATTAATATTATTACAAATCTTAATAAAATCATATAAAAAATACATATCATGCAATGATGATAAAAAATACAACTGATAAAAACTCGATAGAAGCTTCCAAACATGGTCAATTTACTTTAACAGCCAATTTAGTATTAGGGGAAAGTGTAGTTCATAGTATTTTGATGTCTAATAATTATTAAAGCATATGTCTTACAAAATTTAAATTATTTAAATTTAATTAATCTAATGACTTAAAATTTACTTTGGCGGACACAGTTAACTCTGCTCTCTTCAAATTATTTTCTCGGAACCATTTTGAAAGAACCCGTCCAACTTCCCTTTCATCTTGATTATTATAATCCGTGCAGACAAAGCGGCACCCGGCTTTTAAAGCAATTTCCAGTGATTTTTCTACATTCTACAATAGTTAAAATGAAATTAAATGAATTAAATAAATATATTTTGGTATTCAAATTAGATTTATCTCATCAATCTTTGCAAGCTCTTTCTAGTAAATTTAAATATAATATTTAAACTCATATTTATTTTTTAATGATTTAGTTTCAATTAACAAAAATATTTGATGAATTTTTAAAAACCTGTCCTGGAGTCCAGCCAATGGCTTGAAAACCATTCCCATCCACAAGCTTCGCAACTGAATTCATGCTGATCAATGACCAAGCTTATTCTTCCTATTGTGAGACAGCATGTCCGGATGTGGAGCTAATCTAATAATAAAAGCGATAAGCGACGTCTAACCGTAAAATGACAACGGACCACTGGTTTTTCCCTGCATGCCCCAAAACTTTTGAGCGAACTTGAGAATGAGAATTCGGTTATTATCATTAATCACAGAAGTAAAACCCTAATGGCTTCTATGCGTGCGAAGTCACACTTTGATGCTGTTAAGGCGGCCCAGGAGATACCACATGTCCAATATTTCAGAAATTCAATTTCTCACTATGCCTATACACATACACATATGATTCATGATGACACAGAGGTTATTGAATTTCTGTCAACGTTATTATTAAATGTGTTTGCTTTGCGTAATGCTTGGTACTGAATAATATCACTGGATCCTCTAGATATTGAATATAATATAGTATCACTCAATACTGTCCAATTCTTTGTAATGAAACGCAAAATGTAATACCGAACCCCCGCGTTTACACAGTCAAAATCATTACAGTCATGAAATTTTGGCACCTTTTCGACTCAACCACCCAAGGTGTTAAAATTTACCTGGAAAATCATTCCTATTGCATATACCAGGAATAGCATAAAATTCCGATTATATGTACCAGAAATAGTATATAAAATTCCTATTACATGTAACTGGAATAGCATATATCATCATGCGTTTTGTCCCGATCACGAAACCGATCAAAATAGCGAAGGTATGATAAAATCTTGGGCGAATTGCCCCAGTTAAGGGTTTTTATTCCGGGAGTTTCATTATGCTTTAATGTACATATATCAAAAGTTCGGAATGGTCGGAGAGGCAGTCATGCAAGGTATGGAGATAGTCGGTATCAACATAGGCTTCCTATATTACCATATCATTCAGTCATATTATACCATTCAGATGATGGGTATAATATTCTGAAAACTAATTTTCACAAAAGGACAATCGCCAGGCGGGCATTGAGCATCAATAAAATTTAGAAACTTCAAATGACCATGCATGCATAAGTATAAGTACATTATTATATACGGTGAAACATGTGGATTTGTATGTAAACCCAAGCGCCTGATTTACAGAAAGACCTGTTCATTCGGTTGTTATTAATGGGCATCCACATAAATGCATTCGGACTATTCGGAGGGCTGCCGTGACTTCGCTGTCTTGGTAATCCACACGCCGTTTATATAAGCTCCAATACTTTGGGAAACTTCGTATCGGGAAATAAGCTACAATAAATTAGAGGTGCATATATGGGAATTATTGTTATTTGAATGACTGGTAATTGCCATATTTCTCTGAAAGTTCTTGCTACATAGTTTCCTTCTTTTTGATTAGTTCTTCCCTAAGCTTATTTTTATTGTGTTGTAAACGAATCAACTTTTGTGCTTGCGTTTGCATGCTGTATAGTTTCGAATTCTGAGTACATATTACTTTTTTATTTATGGGGAATGGGGATGAACGCCAACGCTAATATTCATAAGGTAAGTTGGAAAATATTTACGATCAACTCTTTAGAGCACGATTCATCAATGCCTTCAATGCAGCAGTAGAAAAAAAACTATTTCGAACCACACGACAAATACGTATTTCAATGGAGCATAAAAAATTCATTAACATTTAATTAAATATGAATTAAATTATTATATAACATACATTATTTCGTAAAAATGATTACACAAACAAACAAGAAAAATAAACTTTAAAAATGTAGAAATGTAGATCCGCATATTATATAACTATACAACTTCTTAAATCCATGAAACTGTGCCTGAGATCTGAAACGACATTTTCCCACTTTCACCACTGGGCTTGGCTATCGGTGCAAGAATTTGTTTAGGGGGACATGAGAAAGTAAGATTGTTATCGCCTTTATCACTGGAACCTCGAGGGACTGTGCAAGGGTTGCTGCTGATACTGATGACAACTTGAGGAACCTGATGTCTGTCTGTGTAATTGAAATCCTGCACCTGATTCCGATGTGGAGTGATCAGATGAATAGCTTCCCCTTGGCCTTTTTGAATCTCTGATGGTTGGTCGTCGGGCTGTTCGAAGTTTAAGTTTTTGATAAACGTCGCTTCTTTCCTAGATATCTGTCCACCGATAATCTTATTTTGAACGCTGGATAAAACTTGGGCATGAGTTTCTTGAAAACGAAGAGAGTGGCCGTTGCCTATTTTGGCGTACCGGCGGGATTTTTTGATTGTTGTTGTCAGTTTCCCCTGAGCAGGTGTGGAACAGAAAATTGGATCGAGTTTTCTTGCTTTACAATCGAAAATGTTTTCCTTCGGAACAGCTTCTTCAGCCGTGTCAGCATATTGATGAGTCAAGTTAAATGTTTTGCCGAAGTTGCAGTTTTGCTGCTTTTTCACTCTGGGGGGCTTACTACTGCTCGCATCATTGACTTTCATTGATTTTTCAGCCCTTATAGTTGATTGTCTCATACAATATCTGAAGACACCATCTGCAATGTCTGAACAATGGCGTTGATTACTGCAGCTTGAAACAAGAGGCACTATGGCATGAATACTCCCGTCAAAATTTTCCAAGGCTTCACTAATCCTGTCCTGGAGGGAATGAGTTTCCACAGAATCCTCCTCCAGCAATGACATTTTCTCCCCGAAACGTCTCTTCTTGTCACTTTCTATAGTACCACCAAGCATTGTAACTTCAGTATTCAAACTTTGGAAAGGAAGTGTAGATCTGAGCAGGAAGTAGTCCTCCACCGGTATTTTTTCATTGTTTTGATTTCGAATGTATAGGGTATCGGTCTTCATAAAAAAATATAGGAATATGAAATTATTGTTAACGTTAACATTAAAATAAAAATGGTAATGTTAACAAATAACTTTACACATATACAATATTACTAATGATTCCAAATTCCAAGGAGGAAAAACATATAGACAGACACTTACGGTTACCGATGACCCCTGACCGTCACCATTAGGAATCTTTTGGTTTTGGTTGCCTCCTCCTCCGCGGGCCTCAGAACTCTTGAGTTCCATTATTACGTCCAGGTCAGGTCAACTACTTTTTTGTAATGAAAATCAATCTTTTCGCTTCTTGATCCCAGATACTTCAAGCAATTTAATTTATTGTTGTAGTTAGATGTTAGGTAAACTTGTGGGTGATATTTAGGAATAACCCAAAAGCACAAAGATTAGATTTGTCAAACACAACAGCACCACAAATGCCACAAAATAATACTATAGAAATTTTAAAGAATCAAGCTTGTATAGTACAAGAGAAATATCAAATTATTGTACTTTTAATAATTATTATACAAAATTGTATAACACAATAATAACATATTAAACTAATTTTAGTTTTAATATAAAGTTCTATATTGTTTAATTTTAATTAAGTCGATGATTAAATTGAGTTGTTTGTGTATCGTTGTAGGAATAAGTATTACGAACATGAATATCACTAAATTCATCGCCCGAATTTAATATTGCATGTGTATACTGTAACTTGCCTTCTTAAACTATAAATAAATAAAAAATATATTAAATCAATAAACTACTTACTGGCAAAGTTAAATTTTTTAATCGCTCACGTGGAAACCTGAAATTGTATATACAAATAATACAAATTGTATGTGCATCAATCCAATGGTGGTGTTTAGTTCTATATTTATCCTGCCCTTCAATTATTTAGTGGTCGCTGCGGGTGACTTTTGTCAAACTTCAAAGAAAACTAAAGATAGACTAAAGATATATGTAAAACTATAAGCGTCATCCTTTCAAACTCCAATCTCAATAATATATAAACACATGTACAATGTAAAAATAAACATTATGCTCATTTAAATCACGTTTTCAGTTTTAATTTAATGACTCATAACCAAATTCCGTATTTAAAGGCTTCAAGAATAAGTAAAGAATACTCAGTAGAATTAAAACTTTCTCTCATACTTTGATTCTACTTTATGGTCTTAGATGATACTGAAAAAAGAATTATTCTTGAAGAATAAACGTTGGACATCCTGATGTCATCAAATAAATATAATAGTTGACACTACTAATGTACTGAATAGTATACAACTAACATGATAATAATGCGAATTGTTTAGTTATAATAGTAAAATGCACTTGACAAAGTTCGCGGTGAACCATGGTCAAAGAAATGATAATAATGTACATAATGATAAATCCCAAGTATTCAAACGCATGTTAAGATAAAGTGGATTGCTGATTGTCATTATACGAAAAGTAAATTAATTACATTACTTAAGTGGATCTGTTGCAATTCTCAACTTGACTTGCACATATGCGGCATCCTTCATAAATATAAAGACTCGTTGGAGTTGAATGATTCCTGATAATTGAAATTGACATTTGATCCATGCGGGATCAACTTCATCTATATACGACGATATAATTTATTTGCAATTGGCATCAGGATCAGAAAAGTTGACTCGGATCGGGCGATCCTCATAATCTCTTCATAGGTAATATTCGAGATGGGAAACACGAAGGAGTTGGAATTCATTAAAGCGAAATCAGAAGAGGACGGATCCATTAAGTTGGAGCCAGTACCGTATTATCGTCTTGTAAGTCATCTGTTGTGATTAATTTAATAAAAAACAAATCATTTATTTTAGTATTATTATTTTTTTTTTTTTAGTATTATTATTTAATATTAATTACTAAAAATTTAATTGGATGGAATTCAATACTGTTATTGGACATGAATTGATAAACTGATAGAGTTATACTTGTTGATCGCAAAACATCCTAGTTTCGTTTTCTATCTCCAAAAGACAAAGCATGGCTTTCTCTGGCCGTTCTCTCAGCCTTTATTGCAAGCGCCTGCTTTCCTGTCCTCAATGCTTTATTCGGAGAGATGGCAGAACTGATGGTAAAATCGGAGTCGGAACCGTTGGACTGCTCTAATAAATCGGACGGATTGCCCCAAAGTACTCCTGCTTTTGAAGAGTAAAATACAAACGTTTTAATGCATATTCGTTTAGATTTGTAATACGAAAATTTGTAAAACGACAACAATCTCAAAGCAACATCACTGCAATAGTGTGTCTGTACAAATTAAAAAAATATTTATTTTTTCACAATATTGCAGGGAATTACTGGACGAAATGGCAAAATTCTATATTTACTTGATGATCGTCGGAGCGGTTCAGTTAATTAGCGGATACGTATTTATTTCCGTTTTTATACGTGTTGCTGAAATACAGGTATGCATTTTATGAGCATGAATATCTGAATTTTCTATGAAAGAATCAATCAATTTGACAAGCCCGATATGTTTATTGTTTTACTATTTTTGTAACAATTTTTGTAACTATTTTTGACAGATGTACCGACTTCGAAAAGCGTACCTGACCGCCCTGCTAAGGCAAAACATCGGTTGGTACGACACTGTTGAAGATAGAGATTTCGTTTCGAAAATTTCTGTGTAAGTTGAATTTAGTAGGAAAAATAAAAAGAATATACATATACATATAGAACATTCCACCAAACTAATTTCTTATGTTTAATTACTAAGAATTTAACATTATGTATAATTACTAATGTTAAAGTTAAAAAACGTATGAAATTTTATTTTCTTCTTTTTCTTTAAGATTCTCTTATTGTTATAACGACTAATTCCAAACTTTTCCAGGAATGTCACCAAAGTTCAAGAAGCCATAAGCGAAAAGGCTGGGATGTTCCTCTTTTATTTCCTCAACAGCATAATGTGTTTGGTCATAGCTTTTTATTACGGATGGCTCCTCACGCTCGTCATTCTGTTGACCACACCCGTTATAGCGATTGCCCAAACTTTGGTCACATGCTTGCAGTCGAAATTAACAGCCCGAGAACAAGAAGCTTACTCCAAAGCCGGGATGGTTGCCCAGGAAGCACTGTCAAATATTAAGACCGTGATGGCCTTCAGCGGTCAGGGACAAGAAACTGAAAGATTCGAGAAAGGACTTATTCCAGCATTAAGGGCAGGTCGACAACGAGGCATAGTCACAGCATTCGGTAACGGATTCCTATGGTTTCTGAACTATGCTAGCTACTCTTTAGTGTTTTGGTACGGGACCAAACTCATATTTGATGGTCGGAAAGAAGCTTGCACCAAAACGCCGGAATATGACACTGCCGATCTTGTTGTAGTAAGTGGGGATCTTAAAAATAAATGGTTTATTAAATGTCATAATTATTATTAAAGTTTAATTATTAATTTAATTTAATTAAAATTTTGATATTTAATAAATATTGTTACTATAGCAATGCAATTAAACTACCCCAAATTTTTCAGATCTTTTTCGAAGTCCTAACGGGTTCCTTCAACTTCGGCCAGGCTTTGTCCTACATGGAGGCCTTCACAGAGGGACGGACTGCAGCGGCCTCAATTTACAAAATAATTGATAGGTTGGTAAAATTTGTTAAATTTGTGTAACCCGAATAAAATAATTCACCTGAAAATACTCAATAAAATAACACTGGAAATAAATTATTTCCCCGTAGAACACCTGGAATCGACAGTTATTCTAACAATGGAAAGTTGCCAGACACCCGCCCCAAAGGGAAAATTGAGTTTAAAAATGTCAAGTTTTCGTATCCATCCCGATATGGAACTTACGTAAGAATATTTTCTGAACAAGTGTTTCAAAAATGTTGCTCGAACTGTGGTTATTTTTAATAGTTAAAACCTAATTTAATTATTTAAATTAATTTTGCAATGAAGGTTCTAGAAGGCTTGAACTTAATTGTCGACCCGGGGACAACTGTAGCGCTGGTGGGGAATAGCGGTTGCGGGAAATCAACATGTCTGCAGCTTCTGCAGAGATTTTACGATCCTGATTTCGGCGAGGTATAATGTATAAGATTAAACTTTTGATTTCCTAATCAAACTTATTTGCATGTGCATAATTAATTCCAGATTTTAATTTAGATCCTCATGGATGACAACAATATTAAGGATTTGAATATAAATTGGCTCCGGTCACAACTTGGCGTAGTGAGTCAGGAACCGATGCTGTTCAACACAACGTTAGCCGAGAACGTTCGTTACGGGAAGGAGGGCGCCACTCAAGCGGAAATTGAGGAAGCTTGCAAATTGTCTAATGCCCATGCGTTTATTTCCAGGCTGCCCCTTGTAATATTCGGATTAATAATAATTTCAACATATTACTTTATAAATTCATACAGTATTTTGATACATTTTTTAAACCTTTTTGGAAATATTTAAACAGAAATACAACACAATCGTCGGAGAGCGTGGAACGCAGTTGTCCGGAGGGCAAAAACAACGAATTGCCATCGCGCGTGCATTAATTCGAAATCCCTCGATTTTGATTCTGGATGAGGCGACGTCCGCGCTGGATACACAGAGTGAAGCTATTGTTCAAGAAGCTTTGGACAGGGCCAGAGAAGGTAGAACGACAATTATTGTGGCCCATAGACTCTCCACCATCAGGAATGCAGATGTGATTGTGACGATCAAAAATAGTCAGGTGAGTATACCAAGCAATATTGTAGAGGCCTTAAAACAATTTTCATGTCATTTTGAAATGTTCCGATAATCATTCAAGGATCCAATAATGAAATAATTGTCATCTCCTGTATCGACAGGTAGTTGAAACTGGTTCGCACGATAGTCTGATGGCTGACAAGGGACTGTATCACCAACTGGTCATTTCTCAACTAAATACAGAAGAATCCACCGTTAGACGGAGCATATCTTCGAACTCACCAGATGATGCTTTGATAGAACCACCGGAAGATCTAGTGTTGGATTTACCTGGAAAGGAATTATCTGGGGATGATGACGTAATGGTAATGCTAAAGTTAACCTTTCCTGTAATAAATTAATATTTTTTAGATTAGGTCATTCTTTGGATGTTATGTAAATTATTGCGCAAACTAAATAAACTGATTATATGAGTAGTGCAATAAATTAGTTTTAAAACTATCTTTTTCTAACAATGCAGAATCAACAGATGGCCAAACGCACAAGTTTTTTCAGTTTATTGCGACTAAATGCGAAGGAATGGCATTGGATGTTTTTCGGATTCCTCTTCTCAATCTTACAAGGTGGAATGCTCCCACTTTATGCTTACTTTTATGGTGAATTTATGGGGGTTTTATCGAAGAATAATGCCGAAGAGGCTCAAGAAGAAGCAAATGAGTACGCCATATACTTTTTGTGCATCGGTATTTACGCCGGGGTCACAATTGGTTTCGGGTTAAGCTTCTTCAGTATAGCAGGAGAAGCTTTAACGAATCGATTAAGACGATTGTCTTTTACCGCAATGATGAATCAAGATTTGGCTTTTTACGATGATCCGAGAAATTCCGTCGGAGGACTATGCATGCGGTTGTCGGGAGACGCTGCTAGTGTTCAAGGGGTAATCATCAACATAATATTATTTCTGTCATTTCGTAAATCAATTTGTGGTCCATAAACTACGGTACATGATCCAAATCAAATTAAATGTCCCTCAGGCCACAGGAAATAGATTGGGTATAGTGGCTCAAGCTATAACAACCATAGTCATCTCCGCTGCTCTCGGATTTTATGCTGTGCCAAAACTTGGAGCAGTTGCTTTTGCTTTCGTACCTTTCATCCTTGTCGCAGGATTCTATAGTAGTAAAATGCTGGAAAGTCAACAAATTGAAGAAAAATTTGCAACGGAAGCAGCGTCATCCTACGCTTTTGAAGCTGTCAGAGGTATTCGTACAGTGGCAAGCTTAGGCAAAGAAAAATACTTTGTTGCAAAATACTCCCAAGCTCTTCTTTCGCCTCACAAGTATTTACAGATTGCTTTGTTTTCTATGAATTAAACATTATTTAATTCCTCCATCCAAACTTACAAAAGTTTATTTATTAATCTATACCCAATTTATATCTGTTTCTCAGAAAAGCAATCCGGTACTCCCATTTGCTCGGCTTTGTCTTTGGATTCTCACAAGGCTTGCTATTCTTTGCTTATGCAGCAGTTTTGTACTACGGAGCATATTTAATTCATGAAGAGCGTGTGGAATACACTAAAATATTTACGTGAGTGATATGAAGCTGATTGAATTTATAAATAGAAACTTAAACAAAAGACAAATCTTTTATTTGTATTCAAGTTTTGCGTTACAGAATCGGTGAAGCCTTGATCTGGTCTATGTTAATGCTTGGGCAAACACTCGCATTCGCTCCGAACTACAACAAAGCCAAAGTGGCTGGTGGTCGGATTCTTCAGTTGTTAAAAACGAGCCCCTCAGTTCAGAGTAGCCCAGGGGCGGGATTGAAAATTGTAAGACATGTCTGTTAGTTAATCCCGCGTTAACTCTCATGACCGTACATGGCTGCCAATGTACAGATATTATTTCCGGGAATCTTCCTAACTCGATTCTGAATTCCAGGGGGACAGCCAAGGCAGCATTATTTTTGACAGAGTTGAATTCAGTTACCCCACCCGGACAACTGTCAAAGTACTGCAAGGCCTGACGTTCGGGGTGGAACCTAACCGACACATTGGGATCTGTGGACCGAGTGGTGGTGGAAAGTCTACTTGTATTCAACTCATTCTCCGCTATTATGATCCCACGTCAGGGAATGTGGTAATCCCACATTAAACACATATTCTGAATATGAATTTTATATGGCGTGAAGTGTTAACTATATCAAACAGGGATAAGTTCCCATATTTGGACAGCTTGATCTTACATTTTGCATTATGTTTGCATTAGTTATTTGACGAAACTGACGTTTCCTCGTTGAATTTGAACGCTTTGAGGTCACAGCTTGCCATAGTTGCTCAAGAACCCAGCTTATTCAATAGAACGCTAGCTGAGAATATTGCATATGGAGATAATTCCAGGGACGTCAGCATGCAAGACGTCATGGAAGCTGCTAAGTTGGCAAATATTCACTCTTTCATCTCATCGCTACCTGCTGTAAGCTCTGCATTAAACATTTTTCTTCGTGGAACATATACAGAAGATCAATCAAAACTTCACAACTCCGACGGTATAAATTAAGCTTGTGGTATAGTAATGTATTTGCATATGGAATTAATATTCTACAGGGTTACTCTACTAACGTCGGGGACATGGGCGCCCAATTGTCCGGGGGTCAAAAGCAAAGAGTTGCCATAGCTCGGGCATTAATTAGAGAACCGAAACTGTTGCTTTTGGATGAAGCCACATCTGCTTTGGATGCTGAAGGCGAAAAGATTGTTCAGGCTGCATTGGATAAAGCCAGTACTGGTCGAACTTGTATAACCATCGCTCATCGTCTGTCCTCCATCCAGAATGCCCACCAAATTCTTGTCATCGCCAATGGGGAATTGACTGAGAGTGGAACTCATGCTGAGCTTCTACACCGAAAAGGTGTATACTACAAACTCTGGAACATGCAAAAGCGGTGATTTCATTCCTGAAACAGGAAAACGCAACGCACCGAGTCTCGTAAAGTTCGTTCTACACGAACAGTCTCTATCCACTGATATTTATTGTTAGAATAAACACCAATTGCCTATAAAAATGAAAGGTTTTCCATGTAATTTTAATTTTATTACCAATCTCAAATTTCCCGGAAAAATATTTTACTGGGGGATGTTCGAAAAAATCCTATTAACCTTTCCTCCTTCGTGGGAACTACTTCAAAAGCAATTCTCTTCTGAGAAGAAGTCCTTCCACTATAGATCTATATAATATACAGGTATGCTTATAATAGTAGTTGAGATCCACAAGTCGTCGAAGGGACACTTCAGGAATACCGGGGAAGTTTTGATTCGGGATATAGAGATTATGGGTTGTAGCTATACCAAATATATGGAACTACGGGGACATCTAATTTATTAAGGATTCTGAATTTATGCACGAACCTTGCATGTATATCTATACCTTAAAACCACATACAATACTTACTACACCTAGCCAGAATAATAAAGAAAACGTGCTCCTAGAAGAAACAGCTACTTTCGTCGGAACAATGAACTTGCTACTTGAATGATCCCAACAAATGAGATGAGCCCACAGAACCCTCCCTTTTAAGTTGTGAGAGTAAATGGGAAATGGGGTCTGTAGAGAAATATACAAGAGCATCAAAAACAGAGCCCGTCAGGGTTTGGCACAGATCTTGAAGGATTCTCATATGTGAACATAGGGTTCTTCTACTATTAAATCCTGGAATGATCCTTCTTCTATCCATCCAACTTCCTCGCGAGCATTGTCAGATATGATGCAATGGACGCGACTCCCTTTTTTGCAATATAACTTGAGCCAACACAATAATGATAGGAAGACAGAAGGAGGAAGTACGAAGAACACAATGCCAAGACTACTAGTTTCATAGAATTGCCTTACCTGGCCGTGATGTCTATAGTCAATTTGGAAGGAAATTCTATGCCTGAGTTCCTGCTGCTGCCTCCACAAAAGCCCCGCTTTATAGCACAATTCACTGGAAGCCTGGAAGTAGAGCCCGCGGTTTTTGTTCATTAACCCGGAAAACATTTCTATTGAAGTTGCTGCATGTGTACCATAACAACCACCATGTTGAATTAAAAAGACAGACGAACGTTACTCTAAATTCTTTACATGTACATTTATAAGTATTTAAGTAAGTCATACCTATGTTAGTACATTTTTACAGTATTTGCACATATGCATTGTGTACACACATATCATGTTCCCTTTCATACCACAAATAATGTTGTACCCCTATAAATCGTATTTATAAGTATAGCTGCAATACTGTAAATCCTATAATATTACAACACCTCACTATATATATTAAGTGATATACTTAAACTTTATAGTCAGGGCAATAAAGATTGCCATGAAGCATAAACAGCCATCACGGTGGCTTGATTGTGGAAATCCGAAATCCCTGATGACTGGGACGATGAAGAGTTTATTTGTTTGAGGTCTTATTTCTTTTCCTACATACTTTCTTTTCAACCTTCACCAGCCTTTTATCTTCCCCGAATGTTCATCCTTACCAAATCCGGCACAGTAACTCCGGCATCCGGGATGCTCGTTCGTCAGAAATATGCTAATGATTTTTCTTTTTCTTTATTCCCCATTTGAAATGCAAAGCATACGCCTCACATATGACAGTATATACATAATATAAATTCCAAGTATATATATCTGCAGTGCAATATTTCAATTATAATAAGGAGCATGATTTAATCATTTCAGCTTTTTGCTCATTATATCGCATGCGAAATGCATTATACGTAAGTCATATTGACTATAGTAGTTGTACTATTGTAGTTATACACATACATGTGAACTTACATACAATATGTTGAATTGTTTGTCGCAAACCCGAGCACAAGTCTCTGTATTTGATGTACGAAAAGTCGTTCGTTCCTTTGGGGATTTTAGCTCTGCTTGAATTAATGACCCCTTTTCATTTTACTTGAACTAATAGCACTTACGCTGTCTATGTGTTATGTTCAAGTGGATTCGAAGTCGAGACCATTCGAGTATATAGTAGTATATAATTATATGCAGGGTCTTGCAAAAGGTTTGTTCAGAACCAGGAATCCGCAACCCAAATAGCTTATCGCGCAATGCTGCAATATAGCTTATATGAAAACTTATTCTATACTGCGGATCTAAAAATCAAAGATTTTTTTAAAATCCGTCAACAAATGCAGAAGTTACGAATGGAAACAGAAATTGAAGCCAGAATTTGCGAATTAATTATTCATATTTATTTTATTATTACGTATTATAATTTTTCTCTTAATTATAATTAATTTTAGATTTGCTTATATCGTAACTTCAGAATTTCTAGAATTATTTCAAAAACTCCTCGTATCCGAATTAGAACATTTCGTATAAGCTATATATTGCATCACTGTGCATAGGAAGTATAGTTTGGGTTGCGAATCCCTAAACAAGCCTTTCGCAAGACTCTGTACTTATAAGATAACATTTATATACAGGAAAAGACAGACGAACGTCACTTGATAATATATTTAAATAATAATATAAACTGTCGTCTGAACTCATCGAGTCCCCCAGGATTCCCGAATAAATACGTCCTAAATGATCTCCGGGAACGACCGTATTTGAAGTCGTTTGTTTGAGAAAATGAGATTTTTTCAAATGAAAATATCATCTTGGGACTTTTGATATGGCAGAACACAAGTCTTGTTTTACCTAATCTTTGAAATTCAGAAGTTCCGTGTCTCTGTGACTGTGAGGAGCAAAAGCAACATTTGGATGTTGGTATGGTAACTATATAAGTAACTGGTAATTTGATATTATTATATAAAGTTGACAACCGTGAATCTCCCTATTAATTAATTCATATACTAGAGATACCCCATTCAAGGTTGCTAATTAAGTTCGTCCTCATCTTCTCGACGAGACCGTTGACAATAGAATTAATGTATTGTCTAAATATTGCTGGAGGATTGAGGGGGGAACTCAAGAGCGGAGATAAATTACGTTGCGTAACTAAACTAAGTAAGTTACCAAGGAATTTATTAGGCGTAACTCAATTACTATACGGTAAGTGTAGGAGTAACTCCGTGCTACCCACTTTTAAGAATACTATTATATGCGTTGCTGACCAAATTAATCCCCACAAAGCTATACCTATATAGTACATATACTCAGGTGATGAGTCTGATGAGTAATAATGAAATCTCATTACAGTATAGCTAACAAATGCGGAAAGCCAAGCTTGGCGACATCAAGGAAGCCCTAAACATTTTCCAATTTCCGGCCCGGTCGGTGACGTGATTAATTCCTATTATTACTATATGATGAAATTCCTCGGTTATAACGACGCACCTCGACATCTCGCATATTATACTCCATGAGTTTATATTTCTCATCCCGAAACATACTTTATTAACACGTTTCTCGCATTTCATACTCACTTTTCCATGTATCTGTACAGGTATGAATTATTCTGTTTAACATGAACACGTAACTCTATAGTATTTATGCAGTCCCCATGATTTTCTTCCGTAGAAATGTCAAAGTTGAGTATCTTTGTGTAATTTCAGAAGCACGTAAATCAAGTGAATATTGACACCGCCGGCACTTCACATTCCTTTCACGTCTCTCCTTATATAATACAGACAGAGTGCGAATTGTGATACGATGCTTTTGAAACTTGGGAACTATACGCTGTTAATATATAAACATTCCTCTGATGCATCCAAACGTGTATATTTGTATGGTCTACAGTTTCAAGTATTTACACAAAATGAAACAGTTGCGGAAGATTCTGAGTGTGATTCCCAGCTTTGTGCCCAAAGCTGGGAATCACTGGGGAGCTGCTGGAAAATACTCAGAATTTGCTTTTGAATGGAGTGTATATAGTAGAATTTCTATCCTCTCCTTAGGTCATTTCTCATTTCTGTGGCACATTTCACGGGAAATTTTGACATTTGGGTTACACACATAACATCAATGAGTTTGAAGTCTTTTTTTTCATTTTCCTGATTTTTATTTCAAAAGTACTTCATGACCAGAATTTCTCTCTTTATAGAGTGTGCAAAAGAATAAAAAATGAAGCGTGCTTGTCATTTACTTTTTCATTCTCAAAATCCCTGTAGTACATGTCCCCCCAGGGAATGATGCCATGGTAATACTCTTTTTAGTCCCTGACTTTATTGCTGGGTCTGATTGCGAAAGCAGGAGATTACAAGAAATGAATTTAGTAGTAGGGAAGGTCCATTGTATACCTTGGGTCAGTTGTCTTACAAGGTTACAACAAGTCTATATATGTATACTTATACTTTATATGAACAACAGAGTGATTTGCTTTATATACAAAAGGCAACAAAGAATTTTGCACGCTGTGAAAACATCAAATGGCCCATTGAGATAAAAGTTTGTGCTCCGGGCTTGGAATTGAGAAAATGGGGGAATGTGCTAAATGCAATCTGAACTGGAGCATGTATGCTTACTCACATTTTGTGTTGGAGTTGGGAAAGTTCTTGTCCTCACTTCATCCATTAAAATTCAGTGATGTTTCTGCAGGTCGGAGGTTTCACGGTGCGGAGGTCATGCAAGGAAAATTGTTTGATTTGGTGGTAAAAAAAAGTATGCAAGTGTACTTTTCGTTTCACAAGAAGCAGAAGAAGAAGACGACGACGACGAAGTGTTCTTTCAATTCTATAAACCAAAGACGGAGATGTGAAAAAAAGAAGAAAATCTAAAATTGAAAAGCGTTTGTATATGGTGCCGGAAGCTCCATGCGCAGCTTTTCATCGATCGAAGGAATAGAAGAAAGAAGGAAATATTTGATTCTTGTAAGCGATTTCAGCTCCGTCCAACTTTCAGCTTCCCAACAGTTCTCGCTGAAGTGACGGTCGGGCAAGTCTCTCCAGTTTTCAGTCTTCCTCGTGCTTTTTTCTATACTCCCAACCAATCTGGATACTCTGAATGCTCTTGGAATGGGAACGGAATTCAGGTAACGTTTTTCCCACACACTCTTTCTTTCCCCCATAATAGAGAGACAACTTCTTCCTCTTTCCCTGTCATTCCGCATTGCTATCGCGAAACACACGAGGTTTCGGATCTAACTATCTCGGCTCGGGACGACGACGTTGGGCTGACTCCAGGAATTTTAAATAGCACGTTCAAGCTATCTAGGCTTATTTGATGTAAATAAAATAATTTATATTCTTTATTTTATAATATTACTGAAGGGATCGCTTGCCAGCCAAGAGCTTGAAGAGTGACACAAGCATTTGGACGGTGTTGAAAACATGTGTGGGGAAGGATTTGTCTAAGATTACGATGCCCGTGAAATTCAATGAGCCACTTTCCTTTCTCCAGCGGATTGCAGAGTCTTTGGAGTACGCAGAGCTCCTTTCCCAAGCAAATCTAGCCAGGACCCAGAATCCCATCGACCGACTAGAGGTGAGTAAAATATCCGTGCCCGTTCCTATGAAATGTATATTCCCCCCTTCATTGTATAATCTGTACTAGTACAAGAGTATAGTATACAGGCCATACAGCATAAAAACGCCGTTGTGCAAATTGCCATCCTATCGTTCCCATCGTGAAAGGCGAGCAAATTATTTATTAATTCCGGTCATACTGTACGTACATACAAGATATATACAGGGATAAGTTCATGTCTGTATAAAGTGCTGTGGGAAAGATATCGAAGGAACATGGAATGGTTTGTAGAAATGGGGACTCTGTTTTTCGTAGTTTTTTCTTTTTCCAGTTTCCACTTTGACTGGTTCACCCACATTCTGCATGATTGATTCCATTGGCATTTCCTTGGGTTGATTGTCGTCATTTGATAATCTAACAGGTCGTTGGGGCTTTTGCTGTGAGTGCACTGGCTTCGAATTGGAATAGACTGGGCAAGCCATTCAACCCGCTTTTACATGAAACCTATGAATTGGTTCGGGACGGATTCAAGTAAGTATATATACAACGGAATGAATATGTCCCGTTTCGGGAGTTCCACGCCACCAACCTTTCGCACATTGCCCTTTATACAAGTTGACAGTTAGCATCTAGGAATTTATTGTGTGGAATGTTTTATTATAATTTGGATCTGTAAGTACATTCCTATAGTGTATACAATAGTATAATTCCTGTGTACGTTCCCACATTTCGGATCTGAATGGCGATGTTTTGTTAGGATTCTAATTATTTTTATAGACTACTTTTGGGATACTTGGAAAGAAAACGAAAAAATAATTCTTTCTCCTTCCAATGTTCCAATTATTGGAGCGGCCATAGATTTTTAGTGGCAGGGTTTATTTCCTTTCTTCCTTGTACTTATATACAAAAAGTACAGTTAATTTTGTATAAACAGACAAGTTAATTTTATATAAATAGTCCAGTTAATTTGATATAAACAGTCCTGCTGGTGTTATATAAACATATACTAGTCCTGCTGATGAAAAGAAGGACTTTAAAACGAGATTGACAAAGAGATCCTCTTGCCTTAAATGTATTTAATGTTTGTAGACTAATGTGTGAGCAAGTATCACATCACCCTCCAGTATCCGCATATCACGCTGAGACGGATCAGTTTGTCTTCCAAGGCTGGATTCAACCGAAGCTCAAACTGTGGGGCAAGTCCGTGGAGATCCATCCAAAGGGCAATATGAAACTTTATCTGAAAGGGTATGGATAGTCAGTCTCACACTCTCACAACACAACTCACTCATCAGTCATTCACAAACAAGTCTTTTCTTTAAAGCCTCCCTACTTATTCCTTCACTCTTGGTTGGTGTCGATAGCGTATTGATTAACCATATATAGCGGAGAAACCAAAACTACCTAACCTAAACTTTTCCAAATGTACCAAAGTTAAA
Organism: Lipothrix lubbocki; assembly: GCA_034696945.1. Lineage (NCBI taxonomy): Eukaryota > Metazoa > Arthropoda > Collembola > Symphypleona > Sminthuridae > Lipothrix > Lipothrix lubbocki. The sequence continues at coordinate 137,816 of JAQGAK010000109.1, forward strand.
GAAAGCTGAACTACGCTCGGCTGGCTGATAAATAGCTTTTCTTTTTCACAAAGTCATTCAAGCGTAGGTATATCTATATTCTTTTAGTACTTGTAACTGTACATATCTACGTAGGAGTTAAGTTTTTCAGCCCCAACTTTTCCAATTGTAAATTTTTCTTTGAACTTGTCTTTTCTTTTAGAATGAGCTGTCGTCAACTTTTTCCCCATAATATAGTGTTCTGGAATAGCTTTTTTTTTCTTTTATTATTTGTACGACATTAGTTCACAATAACAGTCAGTTTTCATGATGGAATTTTACGTTCTCTCTGTTGTTGGGAGTTGGAACTTTATTAATCATAGGTATTCTATTGTAAGTACTTATATGACAATGCATATGTAGGGATGCCTGCGGAATAATCATTGCAGGAGCTTGAATAGCTATGAATTCCTACATTTCGTACCATTGAATGTACCATAAAATGCTAATATTGTTACGAGTCTTAATGTTATTGTTGAGACGTTGGGAGATGTACTTAATGACGATGCCTAATGCATAATGTATGTTCGGGATTTAATCTGTATATACATACAGGTTCAATGAGACCTACTCCTGGTCGAATGTGAACTGTACGGTGCATAATGTGATCGTTGGTAAGCTCTGGATAGAACATCACGGTACCATGGAGATCACTTGTGCGGAATCCGCCCTTAAACTGGCCATCCATTTCAAGTCCGCTGGTTGGTTTAATAATGAACTTCATCGGATCGAGGGATTCATCACCGACAACAAGTGAGTGTTACTGTTGTTGTTCAACTTGTTCCGTCGGAGATTTTGTATTTAATTAAAGTGTTTACTCAGCTAATGGTTTGCGGGAGCATGGTGGAATGTATTTTATTTACCCCACTGATTCCTTCCTTTGCAGCTCATTGACTGGGATTAATTTATGTTTGAACAGGAAAAACAAACTTAGATTCCTGTACGGCAAGTGGACGGATAGTTTACACTCGACGGACGTCGAAGCTTATGAAGATTATATCAAAACAAATGCTCACAAATTCAAGTAAAGTTGCTTTTTCATCTCCCTTTGTTCTTTCTTTACTTTAAGATATTACATTTACTGAGAAAGACTTTGTGACGGAAGGGAAAATTACTTTTGAGCCAAGTCTTTTGATACAACTACTACTCCATGTGCTGTCATAAAAATGGAATACGAAAACTGTAAAATTAATTTAGGCTGGGACTCGGGGACTCCTCTTCAAACACTTCGGATGGGAAGAAATCTCCAAGTGTGAGTCCATCGCCGTCAAGAAAGATGTTCCAAAAATTCAACTCCCTGTCAATTCGTTCTTTCAGCACAAGTGTGGATGTGAGTTCGACAACCTCAAATAATTAAATGACAAGCTTTATAAGAATACTAGTATACCGTGACTGTAGTATATAGAGTTCTACCTTGCTTCTCCAGTTTCATGATCGCAAGCAATTATTTATGCTGTCGTTCGTTCCTTTATGTTTAATTCTACAATTTTCATAATGAACTGCATTTGCATACGAAGGTACATGGAACATTGAAAGCAAGTTTGGATTCGTTGCTGACTCTTTTGTGAATTTATTTGTGCATGATTGTAACTTAAATAATTGTGACTTTTGTGCACAATGTACGTATGTACACACACTTGATTTCCATGGGTTTAATTTTATGAATATTTTTGTTTGCAGCCAGGAGAGGGAAGCGAGGACTCGGAGAATATGGAAGATGATATTCCGAAATCGGATGGCGAAGTCATGGACATTGCTAATTCAACAACACTCTGGGAAGCCATTCCACGACCTGATTACGCTCCTGACGTGAGTTCTTTTTAGTATTTTCCCTCTCGTCGCACCCATCCTGCTCGACGATCAATCTTTGTAATTCCAATCACACTGACCTACATGTTAGTACATATATACTAAAACCCAAGTCCACGGTTCTCGCCTCGGACCGCGGCCATTGCAAGCAAAGTTCCTGGTGGATGCCAGGATGAGAATAATAAACCCTGGGAAAATAATTATTTCTCTTTTCATTTCAGTACTACCATTTCACTTTGTTCGCTATGAGTTTGAATCAAGTTCTTCCAAATGCTTCGTATCCAACGACTGACTCAAGGTAATTAATGAATTTTGATCCAATTAAACAAATTAATGAACAATTAGTTCTTAGTTCTGATTAAATTACACGTCTTACTCCTATAGTCGCCAACTATTGAATAAACAAATTTATGATGTTGAAAATGTAGGTTAAGACCTGACATTCGCAATCTGGAAACGGGAGAGATAGACTTGGCTCACGAGGAGAAAACTCGACTGGAGGAGAAGCAAAGGAAGCACCTTAAGCATAACAAGGATGATGTGAAACCGAATTATTTCGAAAGGAATGGAGATGACTGGATATTTCTCAACAACTACTGGGATCATGCCAAAGTCGACCTAAAGAACTTGTTTGATTGACAATCATAAATCGTAACTATAAGACAAGAACTAAATCGTTAAGGGAGATTGCATGTGGGAGATATAAAATACATATACTCCGAGAAATGAACTTCACAAGTACAATTTTGCTTGATAGCAACTGTCCCCTGGTGGATGTACAGGTACCAAGCCATAATAATACTAAAATAATGACATTTCAGGCCAGGATAATGTAGATTTATAGATATGAAGATTCAATAGATAGAACTGACAACTAATAACCAAAAAAACAGACGGAGATATAATTATACGCTTAATAACTTGACTACTACTATACAATACAGTTATCACACATACCAATATTTATATTCAGCCATATACATAAAACACTAGTCCATAGACCCGAAACAAGACACAACACAGCTATAAAAATACTATTGCTAGAGAATAGAGAGAACAAATAACTTTATAGAAGCAAGCAGAAAATACTATTGTATAGTTTTGCAAGATGCACGTGTGCCCACGTGAATTGACGGGTACAACTTACATATATTGACAACAACTGTCGGCAAGCCATAACAAGTTTAAGTATGTATGCTCTTCTCAAATAACAAAATATTAAATATACACAATATTACAAGCTCTTTTTTTGGAATAAAGATTATAATTTGCTGGATGCAATATGTTTTGCTGGAATACAAACTACCATGTGTTGTGCACACGTAGTTCCTTTATTATGTCAATATTACATTGCATTTATGGGTGTTTGTGTGCGACGAGATTACAGAAATGTTGTCTATTATAGCACTTTTCCTACTTCCTTGTTTGTAAATCCACTACTTGCTTCACTCCCAAGTTTGTGGTTCCTATTCCTAACGAATCTTTGCCAACCCACACTAGCTGTGGATTAGGAAAAACACTAATTGAAAATAAAATAATAGGGGCGGGCAACCAGCTAAAATATCTAATAACACGATATTGATTACCAATTAGAACAAAATACCAAATTGATAAAAATAGCTCGTAAGAATCCAATGATTTTATCTGTTTGCCTATAGCAAGTTATGGGATCTATAGGTTTGATAGAAGTCCACGCTCCTTTTGATTTTGGTGCTCTGCCGGACTCCGAGTATGCTCTAAAAATCCATTAGTTTTTTTCCATTAGTATTTCGCTCCGCTTTTCACCGTAAAATTGATTTTTATAACTGCAGAAAAGCATGATAAGAGGTACTTGTAGCAGTGGGGCATCCTGAGATCTCCCGTTCGATCTCACTGACGGGAGGAACGGGCACAGAGCTTCTATCCTGATAATTGCGATATTCCAAGCATTCAGTTCTTCTCTCGGCGTATTAGTAGAAGCGCGTATAGTAATGCTTGCCAGATCCGAACTACTAACTTGGTAACGGTTTTAGGATTTATTGTACTCAAGACTTCCCCTGTGAACAGATTAAAGCACTATTAGATTACAGCATGACATCTGCGTTCATCATGCTGGATGTGCTTACATACATATATCTATACGGCTAGACTAACTCCGAATTTATCTATCAGGGGATGAAAAAAGGATCCCAGTTCTATTTCCGTGATGGAAGACGGCGCCGGAAAGTCGAAGGAGACTTACAGGTGCGACGATAACCAACGGCTTCCGGAAGCTTCTAAGTACCTACGTTTGAAAAGCTCATTATTTATTAGGTATTCGTAATCAAATTTGGGACATGATGTGATGCTATAGTGCTATACCATTAAAGGGTCTTATGTTTTTGTAGCCTCTTCAAATGAAAAAAAGTATTGGGCGGGTGTTGTAATAGGTTAAATAACTTGGTAATTATTAATATCCCCATCAATGTTATTACTCTCAATCACTCTCAATAGAATCCGTCAAGGTTCTATCCGACAAGATGAATGCTCTGGTTCTGCTCCACTCATGTTACGGGGCAAACAAAAAACTATAGACCACTTTGCAGCATCCTTTTCACTAAAAACTTTTAATGTTAGTTTTTCATACAACTTATCATTATACACACTGATTTATGATCTATCAGATTACTTTCTCCTTTTAAGCTATTGATGTATCATTGGATAATCCAATTTGGATTTGTGCTCCATTAAGGAAATCCCCAAACTGAGCTTCCAGGGGACCAAATTATTAGGGGTTTCGCTACTAAAACCATATGCGAAACGTATAAAATAGTCTTTTCTACTATTGTTGAATTGGCTACCTGTGGAGGCAGCAGGTATTTTTCATAAGAGGAAAATAAAGTACGGTGAAATTATGGAAATCAAACCTTATAGTTGAACACAATAAAAATGGAAGACTGACTATATACAGAACACAAAATGGATGAAATGCATAGTAAAGTATATAATATTTACTGAGAGTTACACAGTATACATACCTATGCACAGATAAACTATCTCTAACCATATAGGCTATATGCACATACCTATGTAGCTCAGAATTTGTCATCGGGAAATGCTTTTGATCCGGCAAATGTGAGTTCAAAGGGATATATACACCGGCATCGTCTGATCTACAAGCTTACCACGCCGACTGGAAAACCTACCGCGTCCACCGGCATCTTGACAGCACAAACGACATTTAAATCTGCTTATATGGATACAATGTAATAAAAATAAATGTAGTGATTTTTTCTGTATTGATACACAGAGGACAGAGAAGCATATTTTCCAACGCAACTGTGAAAATATTTGAAAATTGATGCACCTTGGTCCTTGGTGGATTATCCAAAGACCATTGCCTCGCAGTTGCCCACTCAATATTTGCTCCACTTGTGGCATATTTGCTAGTCTGCTTAAATGTGTCATTTGTTAATGTGGATACATTGGCTGTGTTTTTTTGCAATAACATGCTTCAGCACCTCAATATTTATCACCATGTCGCAGGTTTTGTAATGACATTTCTGGTATAAAAGTAGTCTCTTTTTAGACTTTTTGTAAGTCATGGTATAATTGCTGAGGGTTATTTTCATCGTTTATTGAAAATTTTTTAAAATAATTTTTAAAGTACCTCTACTAGTGCAAAAGTGTTCACACAAATGTTACTACTTGAAGCGACATTATCCCTTCAAGCAACAAAGGCAAATCTAATCCCGCCCATATGAGATGGATATTTGCATAAGAATTAATATAGGTATGTACTAAAGTAGATAAAAACAAAAATTGATTGACAATAAGACAAATTTTTTAATTATTTGACGTTTATACAAAATAAACGGGTGGACGTAAACACAAGCAAACACTACCAATAAGTCCCTTCAATATTTACACAACAATTTTCCCCATATGAATATATGAACATGGAAATTGGTAATCATGATGAGATAGTAATACCATGAAATAGCGATTACAGTAGTCAATCGCCTAGGGAAATCAAGACAACTTGCTGAAAGGACCGATGGATTATACAATTAGGTAGTGGAAAGTTGCGTTCTCGGCACACTGGTCCTCCGAAAAACCAACGAAATAATACTCTAAATAATATTGTGTTGTCACGTTGGTGGCTGTAACAATAAGTGCTGGTTTTGGGTAAAAATTATAAGTTTCTGATAGATCTATGGTCGTTTGGTATGATTAGAATACTAACTACCACGTCGACTCACGTATAGTTCTTTTATTATGCCAATATTACATTGCATTTGTGTAGTTATATATGCTTCGATCATGAAAATGTTGCCTCCAGCACCTTTGCTGCTTCCCTGTGATGCACTTGACTCACTCCAACAGCTGGCGCTCCCAACGTGTCTCTACCAACGTACTCAAGCTGTAGATAAAAAAACATTTAAAACAATTAAACCATTATTTAAAAAAAAGATAAAAACAAAATTTGAAAAATAAATTATGGATGGGCTAGAACATATGTTCGTTATAATGTTGATAATCATCAATACAAGAAATTAACAATTTAAGAACCTGGTTTACCTGTCTTCCAAGCAAGTTCTCGAACCTGGGCTTAATGAAAGTCCACGCTCCTTGGTTTCGATGCTCTTCCTGACTCCAAATAAGCTCTGAAAAATCATTCGTTTTTTAATTCCACATGATTTATTTCCATAATATTGATTTCTATAACTACCAACAAAGGCATTTACTCTTAGCATTGGGGTATCTGGAGATCTCTCGCTCAATCTCATTGACGGGGAAGGGACACAGAGATTCTATCCTGACTATTGCTGTATTCCAAGCATTCAGTTCCTCTCTCTTCTGTTGCAGCGCGTAGTAATGCTTGCCAGAGACGAAGACTAACTTGCTAACGTTTTTGGGATTTATTGTGCTCAAGACTTCCCCTGTGAACAGATCAAAGCACTGTTAGATTACCATGGCATCTGCGTTCAACATAAGGAATGTGCTCTGGCCAAAGTAAGACGGAAAAATCTTACCTATCACGGGACGAAAAGACGTCCCTGGTTCCATGTCAGTGATAGACGACGTGGCGGCAGAAAGTCGCAGGAGAGTTTTAGGCGCGACGACCACTAAAGGTTTCCGGAAATTTCGAAGTACCTGCGTTTGGAAAGCTCACTATTTATTCAGTCTTTGTAATCATATAGGGGACAAGATGCGCCGCTATCATTAAATTGTTATTATTAATCTATGATTGTAAGGGCTTCTGCTAAATCGATCGTAATAAATCCTTATTATTATTATTAATCTATACCTGACGTCTCAGCAAATGAAAGTATTGGGCAGGTGTTGTAGGGTTAATAACTTGGTAGTTATTAAAATCCCCATCAACGTTATTACTCTCGCTCGAATCCGTCAATTGCAAGAATCGTTCTATCCGGCAAGACGAATGTTCTGGTCCTGCTCCATCCATCCCGTGGGGCAAGAGAAGAACCAGGCCACTTTGCAGCATCCATTTCGCTTGAATGTTATGAAATTATTTTTTCGTTCCATTTATAAGCTTGCAAAACGGTACTCATGAGTAAATAATAATAAATTCATTATTATTGTATCTATACAAATTCATCACATTACCTTCCCCAGATGCGATTAATGTATCGATTGGGATTTGCGCACCATTAAAGAAATCCCCAAACTGAGCTTCCCAGATGACTAAATTATTTGGATTTTCGATACTAAATCCGTACTCGAAACCTAAAACCGCCTCTTCTGACAACGTTGAATTGGCTACCTGGAGTAAGATATTCTTGTAAGATGAAATGGAAGTATGATAGTAACTTTGAAAAATTTATTTAAATTCTATATGGATACGCAGGTAAAATTAATAGGTTGACTACTGAACACAGGAAGAAACCCGTACAGTATAACATGGTAACTTGTTAACTCAAAACTTGCCTCCAGAAAATTCTTTTGATCCGGCAAAAGTGAGTTCAAAGGAATATAAACACTCGCATCTTTTTGATCTACAAGCATAGCATGTCGATTGGAAAATGTGCCGCGTCCGACATCTTCGCCGCTCAAACGAACGTTGAAACCTGATCATACATATATATGTAAGTATATTCAAAATACTGTAGTGGTTTTTCCGGAGGCGATCACACACAAGCTTATTTTCTAATGGGAGAAAAAATACAGGAAAATTATTTCACCTTGGTAGATTAAAGATCCAAAGGCCATTGCTTCAGCAGTTGCCCAGTCAATATTTGCCCCACTGATAACTTTAGCTAACCTGTTTTTTACATGTGTCTTTTGTAAATGTGGATGAATTGCCTGTAAATTGAAAATTGTTTGATTAAATCCACATAAATCACACAAAAACATCCAACAGTTCTATAGAGGTACAAAATATAAAACACTCACAAAATCTTCAGGGAATGCAACGGATTTCGCCCCAACGTATTTTAGCACATCAATATTTATTCCCGTGTCCCAAGTTGTAATGACGTTTTCCGCTTGAGTAATCCCTTCCCATTGATTTTGTAAGTCATGATAAAACGGCTGAGGGTTATTTTCATCAATTTTTGATAAATTTTCATTTAAAATTCTATTGTGGTCCTTCAAGGTATCGCGGAGGGTGTCTTCCGTGATGAGCCCTTCTTGGATTAATTTGCCACAGTAAATGTCTGGAATCGACCTGCATAAATAAGTCACATTATGTATGTCTGGAATGATTGCTATTTATGATCGCATGGCAACCACCAGAATGATTAAACGTGAACATTGTAAACTGACTTCCGGTTGTGAATAACTTTGTACAGTTCAGGATTCGTAAAGGTAGGATCATCTAATTCATTGTGTCCCCATCGTCTAAAGCAAATCAAGTCAACAAAAATATCCTTCCCGAACGTCTGGCGATAATCAACAGCTAATTTCGCTGCTTTTACGACTTCCTATTTGAAATACAAAATGAAGGGTGACAACATTTAAAAAAAAATTAATTAGCAGACATGATGAACAAAAATAGAAAAACATTGCTGCTTCACAACTTCAATACAATACCCATACCTCTGGATTATCAGCATTGACATGAATCACTGGACAACCTATGATTTTTCCGATATCTGTTGTGTATCTTGATGATCGTCCGAGATCTTGCGAAGTAGTAAAGCCCACTTGATTATTGATAACTAAATGTACAGAACCACCGATTCGGTAATTTGGAACGTTGGCAAATCCCAGTGTTTCCTGGTTGACACCCTGACCAGCGAGGGCAGCGTCTCCATGGATCTACAATTATTTTACCATACATACTTTAGCATTGATTTTTAATTTAGGCGCGGTTTATACAAATTATATTAATATAATAATTATGATTATAAATTCAGTAAAAGTCAACCTGCAGACAAAGAACCCTAGAGGCTTCATTTTGATCCTCCTGAGCGTAGTCATAGTTTCTAGAGGACAACTGTTTCGCCCGAGCTTTGCCCACTGCGACGGGATTAACTACCTTGATGTATTCACAGTTAACTCAATTAAAAACTCGATTATTTTTACATTGAGTTTTTGAAGATAAAAACTTGGCAAGCGAAATTGAATTGAGAAAGAAAATTCATTGCTTACTTCAAGATGCGATGGATTCGGAATCATTGAGACGTTCACGCTGCCTTCTTCGAATTTCAGATCCACAGATGTGCCTGATTTATTATGGAATACGCAAATATATTCCACATATCGGATACGCAAATATATTTACCATATCGAATACAGAAGTTACAATAGATTTGTGAGTATATAGTAACTCTGTGAGTAACTAAACACAAGCTTACCCAGATGTGACAAAACATCGCCGGATGCTCTGGCATCAGCTGGAAACTCAGGGTAGCCCTTGATTTTTTGGAAGATTCGGATCGGGGGTACCTGCAGTAATCGCTCAAGGAAATTCAGTCTTCCTCGATGAGCCATTCCGATGACAACACTCTCGACATTCATTCTAGCTACCATCCACGAAAAGAGTTGCTTATTATAGTAAAATCACTCAATCCAATTGATGATTTACAGATTTTTAATTACTTTTACAATCCTCCAGGATTATTCTTTTTACTCTAACGAATTTACAGGACTTACCGCAAGACTCAAACAATTCCATGTAAAACGCAATTGCAGATTCACATCCTTCCCCTCCATAGCGCTTCAGGGTTGGAAATTTGTTAGCAAGGAAATGGTCAAAATTTTGTGATCTCAGCATTTCCAGAGCTATGCGGACTTTCTGCTCCGGCATGATTTTGTCCATGGCACGTGATTCGATTTCGCGACTTAACCATTCCCTTTCCGCTTCGTTCTGCAATTTTTTTCGTTTTGCAATCCCAATAATAATTATTTTAATTATTTTAAATTAAGAATAAAATAATGAACAAAATTAAATATCTTTAGCTCTACAGATAATTACCTCAATGTACATGAACTCATATCCAGTCTGACCAGTATAGGTTAGCTGGAGGAATTTGATCACAGATTCGGCGCTGGTCTCAGCCTGGAAAGTGCTTCCGAAGACTATCCCCGCGGGGTTTATGACTTGATCGGCTTTTAAAGGGATACGATTTAAATTTAATTCCGGTACGTTTTCTCTAAAATAATAAAATATTTGTAATCATTACGATAAGTATTTGTATATAATAACTAAATTTATTTTTCACATAATTGCAGTTAAAAGTTTGTAATACTTAATTACTAATATTAATTTAATATATTTAATACAGGAATGCAATACTCAATGGCAAAAAAGGTTATGTATATATGTACATTTTAGAAAAGCGTTAGACCATTTGCTGAGACTTGCAAACATGCAGATGGAGTTAGTATATGCCGGCAGGAAAATCAAAACAAGTTAAGCCTCTACGCTTACAGTCTCATGGGTTTCTCTTCTAAAGGGTTAACGGCGGCCACCAGATGTCCATGTGTACGGAAGTTGGTTGCAGCGCGAAATAAATTCGAATTTCTCGCCCGGTTTTCGTCGAATTCTGGTGAAACTGTCCGTATCAGGAAGATGTAATTAATAAGTGAGATTTTCAAAATTAATTATTTAATTGCAAATATTAAATAGAATTAAACAAATTAAAATTAATAAATTTTTAAATATTAATTGCTATTACAAGACTAAAATTTAAATGCATGGAAGTTATAGAAATAACGTGCGTACTTTCAAGTTGTAATTGCTTTGCACTGATCCTCTGGCCAAAAGTCTTTTTCTCGGCGTAATAATGATACAACCTTTTTGAGCTGGCTTTGTAAACTTCTTTGGCATTATTTTTGAACGTCAATAATTTTACGTGGCTGAACATTTTTGATGATCATACACTCTTCCACAATGACAATAATTCTATAGACTAAATAAATAAAATTATTTCTTATTTAAAAATAATTAATTAGAATATATAAATTATTTAAAATATTAAAACGTAAAAATTTACACACATTTAGAAAGCACTGCCTATTTGAGTTGAGCTGATACAGAAGCTGACACAGAGTTGTAAATGTGTTTACTTTTGGATTTGTATCCCATACAAAAATCATTGCATGAGAAGTGTGTTGGCTCCGCTGGACTCTCAAGGACACATGTTTCCAAGAACTATTGCCTTATCTTTTTTACATGTGTATGTATATTTGTAGTAGGGGTGATGAAGCTTGTACTGAGAGCCTAAAAACCCTATTAGTGCACTTGAACATTTATGTTTGAAGTCAAAGTTTGTACAGAGACGTATTATTTATATGGGTTTGGATTTATTGGTGGATTGTTGTTTTTCGGATCTGTCGCACATAGAGTCAGCTAATTATTTTGTACGGGCAACGGTTTGGGTTCATTTAACGGTTTTGGTAAATTAGTAACATAGTTTTCATGCTGAAATAATGAGTTTTAATTGTCATCTGATCCACTTGAATGGCTTTTCCACTAATATACCATGTACATATACATATGGTAATCATTTACGCAATATGTGGAGCTCACAGCAGGTCAAATGTTATCGATCTTGCTTGTCCGCAACCTTTATTTCTGGCTGTTTGGTCATTGATACTCTATTTATTGCAAAACTTTTACTTTACTTGCGATGTGAATGCTAAATAAATGCTAACTTAAATGGTTGACAAGTTCTTAATCGGCGCTCGTCAAACAAAATGATGATAAGGATTCTTCTGTCATTTTACTTGAAAGTAATTATATGTTTCTAATTTTGCTTTTAAATTGTGGAAGTATGTGTAAAAATAAAATAAATAATTTTTATTATGTATTTAAAATGTTTAATGTAAAATTTAAATGTATTTTAGGCTCTATGCAGCAATCCTAGATTATTTATAAGCCCTAAGCCTCTGGTATATATACGGTTCCATATATGGAACCGTGAGGGAATTTGTACCATGAGGAAATTTGTACCTCGAGGGAAATGGTACCGTGGAGAAAGGCGATTTTACCATAAAATTCTTAAATTAAAAAAAACAGGAAATTGTAAAGTCTGTCGATAAGCAATGAAGTCCGAATTGCCAATTTATTACCGTTTGATTATATTTACAGACCAAATTTGGACGCAAAACTACAGTAAATAATTTTTAGAAATATTAGAGAATATTTTTAAAATTTGGTTCTAATAGGAGTGCAGCTTATTAACAAGGAATTGAAAAATGACTTCTAATTGTAAGGAGCGGCAAGATTTGATGGACCAACAAATCCCGGCGGAAATCTTGCAGCAGGGACGGTAAAGATATTATTAACTGGGGCAGGATAATCTACACCAGCGCCCTTGGTCGGCGGTCCCGGTTGAGCACCCGGAACGTCACCAGCGTAGGCATGAAGTTCCGCAACGGGTGAAGGATATTTCCCGCTGTAGTAGTCCGATTTGACTATTACAGTTGAAGGCACCGCTGAAGCATGGTCCTTTGAAGGTGGCTCGAGATGCATTGCGGGATGAATTCCAGCCTTGACCATCGTTATGACGATGAAAAGAGTGAGTAAGGCGATCTGGAATAATCAAATCATCCAAATTCGTATATTTTAATTTATAATAATAATGATTTAATAATTATAATTTACTAATTATAATTTACTAATTATAATTTACTAATTATAATTTAATAATTATAATTTAATAATTATAATTTAATAATTATAATAATATTTATTAATTATAATTTAATAATTAATAAGGCGCGGACGCCCTATCAAGTTAAAACGACAATATATTCGTATGTACTATATAGCGCGCCTCAAATTTAGCGTATGTTTAAAACTTTTAGGAAAAAAAGGAAAAATCGCCATTTTTGATCCCGGTATTCAAAAGGTCGGGCTGAAAAAAATACCACCATGAAGGTAATTTTAAGGTGTTTCAGAATTACCCTCCAGGAAAAGGTCTGGAAGTTACAGGTTTTTGGGGAAAAAAATGAAATGGCGTCAAAATTTTGAATTTTTCCTCCAAAATCGGGGGAAAAATTTTGAGAATATTAAATTTGGTCCACAATCTGTTCTTACGATTTCAGGACGTTTCGATTGACGTATTGGGGGTCCTTCTACGACCACAATTACGGATTTTGGAAAAACACTTTTTTTTATAGAAGGTAGAAATAATTTAATACAGAATAAAATTTAGCTTACCTTCATTTTGAAAAGTTGTCAAAATGTTATTACAGAGGAACTTTGAAAGCGTTCTGAGCAGGCGGAATACTTTTATGTTGTTTAAGTTTAGTCAACTTTTGATTTGAGTACAGATACAATCATTGTATAGTTTCTTGAAATAACGCCCTCCGTAAAATGATCAATCATTGACTCCCCTGTGAGAACATGATATTATTGAAACGGTGTTAATTTCTTGCTGTTATAGCTATATGGATATAAGCATAAAACTTGTATGTCTGCCTGTCAGGCTTTGTTATTTAATATGAATATTCCTATATATAAGTATATGATCGTAATGTTACAATAAATCGGATTCATACTTACATTGCTAAATAATTTCTCATGCAGATTATTTTCGTAAATTTAATTTCTGTCAATCTCCTATAAAAACGTGTTTTTCCAAAATCCGTAATTCTGGTAATTCTGGTAAATTACTTCATAAAATTCTTGCATGTTAAATGCCATAAGAAATTTCGATTTTCGAATGTCAAACTGCAGAGGAATGATGTTATAGCGAATTTGCGATTATTGTAATTTCCTGCCTTTTAAAGTCCTCATACGAACTTACTTACACTCCATGGTATGTATACAATGAGTACTGCGGTTATACAGAATTCCTGCACATGATTTATTATCACGTACATACAGTTTGACTTTGTGCGTCGACTTTCAAAAATCGAAATTTCTTATGGCATTTAACTTGCAAGAATTGTATGAAGTAAAAATTTTGTTTGACCTCCCACATTTGGAGGGTCATAAAAAATAAAGAACGGAGAACCCGCACGAAGTAATGTAAGGGGATGAGTACCAACACCAGAGACTAT